>PVJX010010850.1:0-55515 GCA_004027295.1 Dolichotis patagonum | reverse complement strand
GATATTTAACTACTGAAGATTAAAACCATGTCAGGATGCCAGGGAACTTTATGAATGGACTAGTACCTTTGGGCCACACTTTAAATCAGTGATCTAGAACAGTAATAAATGATTCCGAGACAACTGAAGAGTCACTCCACTAAAGAATATACAATTTTTATCAGTTATTGAACCAATAAATGCTTATTTTTTATATGCTACAACAAGGCTTGTCAGAGCACTGAAGTCTTTCTTATCCTGTAAAAAATTCATGCATAGCTAATGAGGCACCTGGGCCATCCCACTGCTCTATTCAATTTCTTCCTCTAGTTTAGCCACAAACTATGACCCTGGCCTCAAAGATCTGACAATCAGGTTTATCATACATAAGGCAATAGGAAAAAATACAAGAAAATGCATACATGTTGAAGCTGCATGCTACAGACCATAAGTGGTGTTTATAGAAAAGAGACGTAGATCCATTATGGATAGAATTGTATAGGATAATTTCACAGACAAATGGTAGAATGATAAGATTTCCTTAGGAAGGAGAAATCTTAAACAGATCAACTTGTGAAGGAAGAGGGGAACGTGTTTATACCAGAGCAGTCGCGACGGTTCCTTAAACCCAGGGGTCCCTGCCTTAGACACCTTGCGCTGCCCGATTCAGACGGCTCTTCCCCCGCAGCCCTGCCTGCCCTCCCATCTGCACAGCCCGTGCTGCGGTCCCTGCGTGACCAGCGAGGAAACACAAATCTAGCGGAGGTTCTGCAAGTCGCAGAGTGAAAGCGGAGTAACTGGGGACAGAAGCCAGCCATCCTATCACGACGGCTGCTGGCCACGGTACCAGTGGACGGCACTCGTGGGCTCAGTCTGGGTGGTCTGGAAAGAACCCGGAGACTGACTCTGACTGAAAATGTCATTCTTGGGGAAATACAGCCAGAATGTCTGGGGATAGGAAATTAAGTAGATTGTCAGAGAAGTGTTACTTGGAGAGAGGGAAAATTACTCTCTTAGATCCTGCACTCAAGAGCAAAATTGTAGGTTTGATGTGGTACACACCTGTAATTTCAGCATTTGGGAGGCTGAGGCAGGAGGAACCCTGTGAGTTTGAGCCCAGCCTGGGCTACATAGTGAGTTTAAGGCCAACCTGAACTGCATAGTGGAAACCTGTCTAAAAGGAGGGAAAAAAACCCACAAAAACAAAAGCATAAAAATTTTTGCTACCTGAAGAACATAATTCAGTCAGTCTCACTTTTGGGGAGGAGAAAAAAATACTGGTTCCCAAGCTACTTACCTAATTCTTCCACTGAAGTAACCAGGTCAAGTGGGAGACTGTTGGGGTAGAGCTGGGGAGAAAGGCCACGTCTGAGACCGGAAGAGTTTAAAGATGAAAGGAAAGGGGACTGGGAAAGACTGGGCTAGAGTCTGGGGAAAAATGCTTTGTGTCCTACATTCAGGGAAAAATTGGAGCAAGTGGCAGATTCATTCCCCTAGAGTCACTTTTGTCTCTTATTTTCAATAAATGTATGTCTGAAGCATTTACTGGCTGCCTCGTGTGTAGTAAGTGGATTAAGGAAAACAAATACAAATTAAAATCCTACACTCAGAGAGTTTGCTAAGGATTATTAGATGAAGGATCCGTAATTAACCTAATCAACCCATAACCAGGGCAAACATGATTGATAGCCCGAGTTAAAGGTCCATAAAGTGTTTCAGAGCTCAAAACAGAAAGTCTTAGCTTTGGAAGACGTAAGCATAGATGGAGAGCTAAGAACTGGAGATATTTGGAGGTGGTATTTGAAATGTGTTTGATAAGCTTCAGACATGTAGAGACTCCATCAGAAAGAGAACAAGTCTAGACAGAAGGAATAGCATGAGTGAGAAGACTGAAAGTTGGAAAGCATGAAATATGGACAGGAAGCCCATTTGAGACCTTGGGTTGCCTAGTACCAAAGGGCACACGCTTGTTTCCGAGAGTAGCGGGATGACAGATGAAGCCTTGCGGTGTGTCCTGCCTGTCTGTTGTGGTTTTCAAAGCAGCTGTGCTGACATCAGTTGTTGTGATGACCTTAATGCAAGGTCAACTCACCATAACCCAGATGCCACTCACTGCCTCTGCTGATTGTTAGGGTGAGACCCCCTTCTTCCTCTGTAAATTCAGCCGCCAAGATCTAGGAAAATACAGGGGCCGCCTCGACCAAACATTTCTTGGTCAGGTATTTCCACAGCCATCGGTGTCAGCCCTGAAAATGATCAGTGTCATCTCGCCATCTTGCCTCCTTGTGCCTGTGTAGGTGCAGGGTCTTCTAACATCTGGGCACAGATCAGCCTCCTTGGGTGTGTTTGGGGAGGAATCCTGTTTGCTGCGGGTAGCTGGTAAATGTCTAGAAGTGATGAAATTGATGTCCCTGTCCCTGTCCCTGCACCTCCTACAGATGCCCTGCTAGAGAGCCTGAGCTATAGGCAGGCAAACCTGGCACTGAAATGTTCCCATTCCATAGCAAATTGGTGGCTAGAGAGCACAAGACATGCTGGAAGAAGTTTGTCCTTTTTTCTAAGTCAGTTGTTTGGCTCAAGGGAAGAAATGGAAACCAATTGTAGTAAATATAAGTACTGCCTCTCAGCTTAATTCCTTTAAATAAATTTGCTTTTGTTTTAACATATGTTTCTTCTTTATATTGATAGGTATAGCTGAAGTGTATAGTATAGAAAGTAAAATATGCTTAAAATATTGATTAATGAAGATGTTCACAGAGGACATCAACGGAATTAATACAAGGATCTGAGTCAGTCGAGAGGATATAAAGATTTTCCCCCAAAACAGTATTTGTCAACATCATACATACGGTGTAGTAAACGTGGAAAAGTTTCTAGCATTGTCCAGTATCTTTTATCACATCCTCTTATCATGGACCCGTTTCCTCGTCTCTTCTTTAATTTCGCTGTGGTAGCTTGCGCGCGTGAACTCAGACATGGTACGTTGAACCAATTTGGCACTGTGCCTCAGGTTTACTAAACAAACAAAGCTTTGATGCCCTGTCTCTGGACTCTGGCCACCCAGGTAATTCCTGCCGCAGGAAGTGCTGCCCTGAGCTGGTTTTTCCGCTCAGCTACCACTGGGCCTCAGGACCCTGATCAAGTGGAATCCGTACACCCATGCTTATTCTTTAGCCGTCTCTCCATTTTGTAACTTGGGTCTTTTCTCTCCCTACCTCCCGGTTTCCACAACCTGGTGACTTATAAGGACAGAATACCATGCTGTTTTCCTTACGTGTCACATATACCTTCTTGGAAATGTCATGGAGGGGGATGTTAAACATTTGCAGAGTTAGGCAATTGGGTAGTTTTTCCCAGTGAACCAACAAAATCCTCTTCATTGATTCATTACTGCATTTTGGCCCTAGAGTTGCTGCCCAGAGTAAAGAATAAATGTATTTATGTGTAATCATTGAATAAGTTCTGTGAATTTCTATTTATAATAAATATAAAATGTACTAAATGCAAATGTATGACCTTCTGGTTGAGAATTTGATTCTACATCTAATGTGGAATTTTTTTGTATTAAAAAGATGCATATTTCAATTTTCTTTCAAATGCAAGCTACCAAATGATGTCTAAATTTTATTATATTTGTTATATTAAGAGAGAAAATTGACTCTTACCACATTTTTATATCATTTAGAAATTGCAACCTTATATGCTAATAAAATGGCAATATCAAAAAGCAAGTCTTCAGAGGTTACATGTAGGCCAAAAACAAGAAGAGAGAGATTTCACAAGGAATAAGTAGCATAGGAATTTAAATTTACTTGTTCCTAGGGTAAAAGATATTTGCCAGTTCTCTTTTAATATTTGTTAATTCTCTACTATAATGGAGATGAAACATAAAGTTCCATCATAACTGTGAACATTTTTTGTAACTCAAACTTTAATCCATTAACACCACCTCAGCCAGCAGACCTTTCCCTCTGGGGAGTGTGGGAAAGGTGATGTATATTGCACAGCATGTATAGCAAATGAGATAAGAATTACCACAAATAGTTCACTAGTGTGAAGATTGCCAGCAATTTGTATGATCAGTGATTTGAATTCAACAGGCATAAACCTTGACTCAGGACAAAAGCCTAGTCAGAAGCCAATATACTTTACAAAGGAAACAATAAGTCATAGAATAATTACAGTGACATTTACTCATATGATTTTTGCAGGGAAAAAACCTTAAATGTATTTGTATATAGCTTTCAAACTCACTCTCTGATACTGCATATGGATTGTAAAGGCAGGAAAAAAAGATAAACAAACAATTGAAGATACTGCAAGCTCAAATGGAGTGTAGTTGCAGGTAAATGTAACTGAATCCTGTAACTATGAAGTACTTGTGTGTGTGTGATATCATTTATGATTAAAATTGGCCAAAAAGATTTAACCAACATAATTTCATTTGCAGTATGACTACTTTGATCTTTGTAATGGTCTGTAGAATTAGATGGTGGTCCATGTTCCTAATGAGCTAATTGACACACTGAAAGATAAAACAATTCACTGAAGATCACAGCAGCCTTGTTAAGATAGGGCTCTGTATCACCTTTGGGAATAAGGCCCTTGCTCTGTGAAGAAATCCTTTGAAATGCAAAGCTCCCTGGAGTATTAACTGCAGGAGGGACAAACACTGAGGGTAATAGTGAAGTTGGCTCCCTGGTAAGAGCTTCGGGCTCAGATTTGGGTCCTGGACTTCTCTGACTCAACTGTGTTTACTAAATCCTGAAATTATCTGGATGGTGATTTTCTTCATGCGCCTAGGACTTTATCTTCCCTTAGCCTTCTCAGGTATAGACCATCCTTAAGTATCTCTCCTTAACATGATCCTTAGAGGTGAGCTGCTGAAAACATCTCAGCTAAGAGAACTAGGAGAAAGAGATGGCACTGCGCGCTTCCAAGGCATGCATCCTTCTTCATCTTGTCTTTGGCTTCCTGGAATTGGGATGGGATTATATCTCCCGATGTTCGTTTAATTAGATTTTTTAAAAATCTATTGCAGTAAAAGACATATTGACTTTCATCCTCTCAGAATCCTCCCTCTCACTCCCAGTATGCGTGTTCTATGCTTTCTGCCACTCTCAGAGGCAGTTCGCGAAGTCCTGGCTTACGAATGTCTTCAGTCGTGCTGTCCTGGCTGCCTCCATGACCTGAATTGACTCAGAACCTTCACCTAGCACCATCATTTTGACTTTGACTTCCCTGTTTAGCAGCAAAACCTTTCTGTCGCTTTCTGAATCATTTCAAACACCCACAAACTGCTGCCCCGTCACGTGGAGCTGTTTCATGTGCACAAAATCCCAGAGGCATGAGGATAGTAAAGCCCCGGTCCCTTGCTTATCTCCCGGCCTCTCCGGGTTGGTTTGCAGCAGTGTGCAGCCTCTCTCCGGCTTTGCCATCTCAATTTACTGCGGATCGGAGCTGGACTCACTCATCCCAAGTCACACATGAGTGGCTTAGCAGAATTCAGACCCCAGAACTGTCATGGTTCCTAAATCCTTTATTATGAGCATTATGCCCTGGCATCTTCCTGGTCTCTGTATTAACATCATGTAAATTTATTCCCCAGCATGATTCATTAAAATGAAAATGGGCCATTTTCTCTGATTCTCCAAGCACTTCAGAAAAAGCGTTACATCCTGAATACCGATTTCACTTCTGAGGAGGAGACAAGAAAAGAAGTTAAACCTTTACTTGCATGGGAAGATGGCTCAGCCTAAAAAAGTTTTTGTTTCAGTGTTTGGTTTAAAATAATTAAAGGAAAGCCAAGCAGTAATACAGTTAAGAATAGCTACAATCGCACCTTTTATATCAGTTAGGTAAGGCAAGAAAGCTGCAATGTGCCTGTAACTCAGTGGTGGAAACCTAATGAGTCCTTCCCAAGAAAAAGTTAAGGTATAACTAAATTTAAAAAAAATCAATCTGTGCTAGACACCCACTCACACATTGTAAAATACCTTCTGCTATCATAAAATACATAAACATCAATTCCTTTTTCACATTCTGTTGAAATAAAAAAGTAAAATAATAATAGAGCAACCACTTACATATAGCTCTTGGTACAAAATAATATAACAAGAAATAAAGACTTAACATCTAAGCATGTTCACAATCATAGTCAAGGGTTAAAAGGTAAATTTTAGTCAGAAATGTATAAAATGTGACTTAATGTTTTTCTTCTTGTTCACTAAGGATATTTCTGCTTTGGCTCCATCTACTTCTCTTTCTCACAGATGCTTAGGTTACCAATTATTTTTAGGACAATTCACTAGGTAAGCAAGTACTATTTACGAAATATCAAGGACAGGCCAACTGAGCGCCACACCCAGTAAACAATTAAAGGAGAAGTGCATGTTAGGTTAAAAATAAACTTCCTCTGCCAGGAGGGTCACACGTGTGAGCCCGGCTTGGGCAGTTTAGTGACTCAGAATGAAAGGAGGGCTGGAGATGTAACCCAGGCCAGAGACCCTGGGAAGAGCTGGACTGTAGGATTCCAGCAAAGCTGTCTGCAAATCCATTTTCCACTGGTAATAGCAGTGTGGCTTTTAACAGGGCTTATCTGTGTGTGTAACTGGGGATGATAATACCTACCCAATAGAGTTATTTTGAGCATTAAGTTAAGAAATAGTCAAAACTACTCCAGGGTTTATCGTCTGGTAGCGACAGTTCAGCAGCAGTGATAGCCCTAGTGGTGGCAATGAGCACCTCTTCGGGGACTCCTGGGGCCCACCGTGACGTAGAAAAGGTCCCAGGTGAATTTTAGTTTCCTTCCTCAGTCTTCCTTTACCTATTTCTTGGATTGCTTGAGTTGAACCTCAAGTCAAAATGGATCTCAGAAGTTTAGACATAAAGAACGGCTTCTCACAGATGAAAGGAGAGTGAATATTTGCAGCTTGAGAGTACAATTAGGGCATTCAGGAAAACCTGAATATACGGCTCTACTGGGACGAAACAGTGACTGTAGAGTAGCACCTCGTGCTTTCTGAAAGCCGATGAGCTGTCTGAATACTACATATGGCATCTGCCTTGCAGAAAGGGGTGTTTTTTTCCTAGTACTTGACTTTGAAATAACTTTTCTCCATACGCAAGCCAAATTAATATAGCAGAGGGAGAAGTTTAATTCAGTTCACTTCATCAAGCATTTATAATTGCAGAATGCCAGAAAAGGACATTTTTCTTTATCAACATCTGCATCCTTCTTCCAGAAGAAAGTGCCAGTAGCCTCCCTGGCCATATTTCTGCTTTCTACATTAACAGGGAATGGTGGTTTGGCTTCTGTCCTTTGCTGAAACCACTTGTGTTCAGGAGAATCGCCCCTTCTGCTCTTGGCTTCACATGGAAGGAACTGGGGACAGGCTGTGAAGGACACAGGAACTTTAGCAAAGATAAACAGAAGGTGTCACTTTAGCCCTTCCTCAACACTAACTACAAAACTATCCTCCAGACCCCATTGCCAGACTTTAGAAACGACTTCTTTCTCTAGCAGAGAAAATTTTTGATTGTGTTACTTGTGTAACAACATACACATAATACAACTGATCAGAGTATTGTGTGTTCCTAAAGAAAACTTTTCTTTTGGGTGATGGAGCTTCACCAACATTAAGGAAGAATACAAAGAGCAGTTAAAAAATTTTGTCCAGAAAAATAAAATCAGCTGTAACCATCTTGGTAGTGTAGAGGCCCTCCACAGTACAGGCCTAACCGATAGGATCAAATATTCTGTTTGGCATTTTTCCGTGATTCATCCCCTTCGGTTTTTGTCACTTGAAAATGTATTTCATGGTTGAAAATTAACTGTGTACGCATGGAGATGAAATTTGGTTATTAGGGATCTCTGGAGAAATTCATCAAAGTAAATAACAAAAGGGGGCAAGATGATAGAAACTGAACTGCCCAAGAACATTTCTCTGCAGAATCCCAACACATAAGTGGACAAAGTAATTTCAATAAAAGCTCACTCTAGAGTAATTCACTAGCAACCACACGTGTAGGTGGATGGTTCTTCTCACACATAATCCAAGGAACACAAGAACGGTAATCTCCATGATAATAGTAATTCAGTTAAAAATGATAACCAGTGATAGGCTGTTAGCAAAGTTGCCGTGATGTGACATATTCATTTGTCCCTTCGGATTGCACTGAAATGTGAATAATTGTTTTGGAAGATCATAGGTGAAGGAGGACAAGCCTGGTCTACCACTGGGCGATCTCAAACTTTATTTAACTCAGCCACTGGCGAGGGCTATGCCCTGCTCACAGCACAGAGGCTGCCTGTGGTGTGGGCAGGAGAGAGCTTTGGACCTGAATAGAAATGTCTGCCTACGGTCAGGCAACAGATAGGAATGAAAGGAAGTCAAGTTCTCTGATTAAGAAAACTCCTAAGCACATGTTTCAATAGGAAAGGGAAAAAAATCCAGTAGTGTAGATAGAAGGGTGTTCCTGATAGAATTAGGAAGGAAGCCACTCCAGAACCAAGTAAAATGGACTACTCATTATGGTATTTGCTCATTGAGTTTTATACATTAAAAAGTATAACCTTACAGCTCAGGTAGAAGACTCAAATATTTCTTCCATTCTGTTTCTCTATAGAAAGTGTCCAGAGTAGGAAAGTGGAAAATAGCTGATTACAAAGCCCTGAGTTTTTTCTGCTGCTGGGATCAGTTTTTGGTCACCCTTTGCACTATGGCAGTTTTTTAACAGTAGTTATGTCTCCTGGATTCTGTGGGAAGAAAAGCCTGAAATTTTATCACAGTTAATTCAGAGGAAATTAAGTTTTAGGTATAGAAATGTAATAAATTAGTTCATCACTATGGCTGGTTGTTTTATGTTTCTTAAATCAGAATTAATGCCGGGGATTTAGCTCAGTGGCTTAAGTGCCTGCCTTGCAAGCCCAAGGTCATGAGTTCGATCCCCGGTACCAAAAAAAAATAAAAAATAAAAAAAAATCAGAATTAATATGGCTAGAGAGAAATTACTTTCATCTTTTGTATCTTTATAGAGAAATTTGCTAAAGAAACAAAGCCTCAAACTTCATAAGAATAAAAACATTTTCATATGCTCTATTTCCAGCCTTAATATTAAAGTAGACAATCTTCTTTGCAAAAGAATTTTTCAGAGAGAGCTTCAAGACTAAATTACAAAGCATACTGCATTTTCTGCAGATTTCTAGTAAACTAACAGACTATCCACCAAGCTCCTGGTAGAAAAACAGAGCATTACTTTACTCTTTCTGTTATTCATATAGGCTTTGGGTAGGCCCTGGTATTGCATTGGAAAATATAAAAGGGTATTTTCTTTCAGTCTTCATTGGTTACCATAACAAAACATTGTTTTTTATTGTAATTAACACACATCCTATTTATAACACTTCTGTGTCCTCTAAATACCATTGCACTGAATGCTAACTTTAAAAGTACTTTATTCCATAAGCACAAATAAAACAAACAGTTACTTTTAAGATTATCCTTTAAATACCACACTTGATCAATATCTTGGAAAATATTACATATCATGAGAGGCAGAAAATGAGGATCAGGAAATCACATAAGCACAGAGATTGTAAATTCAGGTTTTTATTTTAGGCAAACAGGAAATCATGCCCCGTGAAAGCTGCTGTCTGAAGTAATACGTTTAAAATGTGTGCTGGTGCAGGGTACCTGGAAACACCCAATAGCTTTGGTTTCACAACACAGCCCAAGCTCCACAAAATGCAGACATTCCCAGATGACTGGCAACAGTAAGCTCAGTGATACTGTGGTCTAATCGGTGTGAGTTATGTAGGAGTGCGTGCTAATTTACACCCACACTAAATCACTCCGAATTGTGTGCGTTGTTCAGCTGTTCATAAAATTTTGTTTCTCCAGCATCAACTCTGTCGCCACCATTACCATACTATTATGTAAGTGAGAGGTCAGTTCTGAAAATGTTAACCACTTTTAGTTTAAGTGAAGCTAATAGTTCTTGCAGTACCAAACTCACACATTTTGTATCATCTTAGGCACTATTTCCGCAACTTGATATACAAGTACAGAACAAAACCAGGGCTTTGGGTCATTCAAAAGCTAGTAAGAAAATGAGTATTTTAGGTCTTCAAAAAGCTAATGGATGTATTTTAGAAAGCTGTTCAAAGTTTAGATAAGGGTTTGGTTGAAGCGTGTAAAAATTGAAGAGTGAGAGAAAATAATTTTGGTCTTTAATCCTTACTTATATGTGCCCATGTTAACAGGAGTCTAATGCAACAAACAGCAAACTACAAAGACCAGGCTCTGAATATGATGTTCATTTCTCTTACGTGAGCATGCCCGGCCTGTGGGACAGACAGACAGCTTTGATTACTCAAGATGATGGCTTGCTTTCTAATACTGTGTGTGACCACTGAAACGTGGATAACGGGCATTGAGACAAAGGTACAAGGACCCAAGACATATTTGGGGAGGAAAAGATAAACTAAGAAGGGAGCAGAATTGGGCAAGAAAGTGTTCAAACTGTGATGCAGATAGGATTTTTGGGAAGGGCGCGAGAAAAGGAGGTTGAGGAAAGCAAACCTGAGACCCAGACCTGGCCAGGGTGAGGCGCAGGCCGTGTACGTGTCCAGAGCAGAGGCTGCCCAGCAGCAGGTATTGCAGGGTGAGCGGAAGTGGTGGCCGGGCTCCAGTGCCCCCACCTCCTCCGCTGTGAGGTCTGGGAGAAAGTGGCTTGACCTGCAGAGCCGAGGTGAGCTGTTGCTCCTGGGGGTGCTTAACAGCTGGAAGCCCACTGGAAACTGCGTATCTTGTGACTAAATGGCAGGTTTTGTTCTTTAACGTGAGATCTGAAATAGATGCTTTCAGAATGGTGAAAGTGGATAGTGTACATTTCGGGAAAACCAGCAGCTCTATGTCTTGTGCACATTTCTCTGCATATGTAGATGTGTGTGTGTTTGTTTCTCCTGTAAGTAGAAACAGAATACAAAGCAGCATTGATTCAATCACCATTGAATCCTGCCAAAGCGACCAAGAGAGGAGATTCACAGCAGTGAAAGTCATATCTGTTCTGATTTGGAGAAACATTAAAATACATATTTTTTCAGAGCAGAATAGGATATAACTATAGATCTAATTTTTGTCAATTGTTTTACCTGCATTACTCAATTTGTCATTTGTATGCGTCTGAGATTTGGCTGAAATCTTGAGATCAAATGAAGTTTCTTTGCCTGACATCCCCCGACGGCGCGTAGCACAGAGCCTCTGTGAGGTTAAGTTGTAGGATTTTCAGGGACCACATCAAAGAACTTCTGTAATACATCTTCAGCATCCATGACAAAAATGATTAGTCTCTACTGCCGTTTCAGTCCAACAACCAGAGTCAGTTCTGATGAAAAGGAGCACAAGATTGTGTTGCTGGTAATGCATTGCTACCCTAACACGTCAGAGGAGCTGGGTTTGATAACAGTGAAGTGAAGAAAGAGCTCCCAATCCAGAAAAGTAAAGGACAATAACGTTCTATTCCTCTTCCAGTATTGAAAGTCAAGTTCTTTCTGTATGTTGTGTCTAATCTTGGAACATACATGCAAGGGGACGTACTATCCCCCTTTTGCATGACATAATGAAGGACTGGGGAGTTTTGGTTTCTGTAACCTGAAGACATAGCCTGGTGTTAACCTAAGTTTCCCGCGATCCCAGCATCTAACAGTTTCACTTGTGCCTCTGCTTGTCTAAAATTAAACACTGTTTTTGAATATCATTTTTTCTTAGGTGCTTTTCTTAAAAGACTTAGGCCTGATACTAGGTTAGTCAGCTTTCATCACTGTGACAAAATACCTAAGAAAATGAGTTTAAATGAGAAGAGGTTCATGAGGCTCATGGTTCCAGAAGTTTCAGTCCATGAACAGCTGACCCCTTTGCTTTAAGGCGTGGCACGGGGTGTGGGGCAGAAACACCATGGTGGAATGGAACGGAGGAGGAAGTCTCTTTACCTCATGGAGGACGGGAGGCAAGTAGAGCGGGAAAAAGCCTCAGAAAAAGGGGCTGGGAACCAGATACAGTCCCAAGATCAGGCCCCTTTGATCTGCTCCTTTGTGCCCCACCCATATTTGTTACTTGCCAATAATATCACCAAATTATGATCTCATCAGTGGATTAATTCAGTGATGAAGTGAGAGCTCCCATGATCCAATCTTCCCAAAAGCCTATCAGCAAACAAGTGTTCAACTCACTGAGCCTTTGGGGGCAGAGTATTGTATCACAGTCATAAATAGCACAAGTGAAGGTATGGTGTTTAAAACGGACTCTATTTCACTCTGTTGCTTATTTTCTACAGAGGGGCAGAGGACAGAAGTAGTTTAGGAAAAATATTTAAATGATGGCTTATATTTGTTTCATTAAAATTTCTTATAAGAAACTATATATATATATATTCATATATACACATATATGTAAATGTACTTGTAAACAAAGCTAAATATCCTACATCCTCTCAGACATTATTGTACAACTGCCATTCCTCATTCCTAGCCTACTTATTGCCTGATATAATGATCAAGAATTAGAAGAAAGGCATCTTTGGAAGGTTAATAAGCCATCCAGAAAATTAGATTACCGTGATCAAGCCATAATGATTTTTGTTTCTCATTATAATAGATCACCTGAAAAGTTGGAGGAAGAAAAAAATAAATAGGCAACATCGGGTAATTATACTCGTATTTTTCCACAGTGGAGTTTACAGATGATCACCGGTTATGAATTCCTTTCCTATCTAGAACTGGAGGGTTTTTTTAGACATTATACCTCCATTATTACAGTAATCAAAGCCCGTTTATTTGATCATCATCATAATGGACTACTTGAGGCATTTTCTCCTCTGCTAATTGACAGTTGGTCAGTTAAGAGGAGCTTTGCACAAAATCTTCAGTAACCCTAAGGGTTTGAATGAGCTTGTAATAAATGCCTGAGAAGCTCCTTTAGTTTCTTAAGTGCATTTGCTAAAACTCTCAACTGCTATTTTCCACCTCTGGTCAGAAAATGCCTTTGATCTGCCTGTCTCGCGTGTTTCCATCCGTCTCAAGCTTTGTAACCCTGCTCGTCAGCACAGTGACACAGTACCATTTAGGTATCATCTTCGGATACCAGCATTCGCCACAAAAGACAGCGAAGTGCACAGAGTAGGAAACGGGTCAAACCAAAGCTCGGATGCCCTCTCTGGAGAATCGCACTGCGGGGTATGTGGTCAGAAGCCCCAGCTCCAAACTTGAGCCATACTGCCTCTTTAATGACATACCTAGACTCTTCCTGTGCGCTCGCTTCACTGGCTGCTCCGCACACATCCGCAGGCCACTTCGCATCTGTGCTTGGAGCCTGGCTCCACAGTATGAGCACTCAGGATTGCAAAATGGCCTTCTGCCGTCTCACTCTCTCCACCGTTTCCTGTGTGGTGCTGGTGGTGGTGGTGGTGGTTGAGGGGTTATGGGGTGAGTGAACTGGACAACACGAATAAATAAACTTGCTGACAGTAGGAAAGAATGTGCAGTGCATAACCTTAAAGGATTCGAGCGTGTTTGGTGTATTTTCTCACAGTGATCTCCACGATGACAAGAACGTTACTGAGCCTACTGTCCTCTCCCCGTTACTGCCTGGCAGGGGGTTGGGAGATGCTGATACGTTGAGTGGCTATGAGGGAGTGACTGGTTCATGTCACTGAATTAAACTCTCAATATCTGCTTTCAATTCCTTCATAGCATCACATTTTTAAATAAATAACTATTTAAAGAAGTTTTTTCTTCACAAGAAAATATTCCCAGATAGCAGAAGTTGCTTACACTTGGACTTTTGCCCTCCTTTCCTTCTTTCCCCACTTCTTTTCTTTTATTTTGCCTTTATTTTCTTTCTTCCTTTCTCAAGTACAGAGCACAAAATCAGAAGTATAGAGCATGTAGAATAAAAAGCTGTCTTTAGTCTCTTGTGCATTGTTTCAATTAATCTGGAAAAGTCAGCACTTGGAAATTTCTTTTTTGCCAGCTGAGGTTTGCTTCCTCAGTATGTGCTCTAATGTTTAAAATAAATATTTTGCAATTAGGGTGAAATATGTTACTGACAGCTGCTGAGGCTGAAAGCTTCTATTTCTTCAGATACCCATTTTTATCTCCGGAATATGAAGGTAATGGCAAATCCCAAGCTTACCACTGCTTCTAGATGCAAACACAGAATTAAGTCTCCATGCCTTTGTCTCTCCTTAATCTCCTCTCTCAGTCTGCTAGTACTGAGAGGCTTGTTGATGTCAGTTTAGAAAAGTAATTCTTTTGCAAGAAAATTTTAGCTCTCCAAGATGAAGTCTGCCTTATTACAAAGAATACACTGCTCCAGGCCCCCAGTGTTGACTCCCTTTAAACTCACACAGCTAAGTTTAGACGTGGAAGAGTTAGGCTCCGCAGCAGAAGCATTTTCCTAAGAAACGCATAGTAGGTACATTGTGGTGTTTGCTGTATGCACAATAATCACCATCTGTGATGAGAGGGGTTTGTGAGTCCAAACTGTAAATACACCTGCAAATGCAGTGGCCTGAGCCTGGGACAGGCTACAGAGGGATTCGTTATCACCACGTTCATTATTCCATGCCCACTTCTTTTCTTCTAACCTGTTGAGTCTAAACCATGGTGCTATCCATGCTCCACATCCAGATATTTAAAGATCAAAGCAGGGGAAAAGCCTTGAGATAGAGTGCACGTGGACACTTTCCTTGATTAAGCCTTTGTGCTGTGCGTGTATCTTAGTCAAGGCAAATATGTACAAGAGGGACTCACGTGCTCCTGTGCACACCTATGTGTGCTAACATTCGCTCCAGCTCATGGGAAGAGGAAAGTGCCACTTATTCTATGCAGGCTGTAAGATTCGAATACAAAAGTTCTGCCTTGGGAAGACCAGCACAAGAGAGTTCCCGTCTTCCCTGCTTGAGTAAGGCATTTGCAGAGTGACCCTGCCGATAGAACTGACTCTGTGTCTACCTTGCCCCGTACAGTAGGGCACCAGGCCCTTGGCCAGTTGAGAAGTAGCTGGTAAGACTGGAAACAATGGATTTCTGACTTTGCAGAGTTTTAATTAATGTCAGTTTAAACTGCTGCAAGTGGAAACTGACTGCCCTGCTACACAACACGGACCAAGAGCATTTGATTTCTACCTTCGTAAAGATCGTTTTGCTCATTTTTAGTGCTATAGATTGAATGCCTGGCTTCATTCGTGATAAGCACGAACTCTGCTACTAAGCTACACCACAGCCCACGAGTTTTTTTTAATAGAATTAAAAACACTTCTTTTAGTTAAAAACTAAACCAAATACATATATCTATAGATACATATTTATAAATAGATATATAAAATACTTGATCATCCTCCCACAAATATTTATAGAATATTTTCTGATCATTCCATCAAAAGAGACTTTCTGTATTCTAATAAGATTCCTCCAAGTAATTTAGAGATAAAATCCGGGACATTGCTCCTCATCCCCCCATGGTTTGGAATTTGTGTTTTACAATATTAAAACTAAATGTAAACATCCCCAAGGTGACTCAGATCTCCCCAGAAGTAGTAGCTGCAGTGTGGAATAGTTCGGTAGATGGGTTTGAATGCACCACACCAAGTGACACGTTAACTTATCTCCTAGCTTATTAGGTGGAGGATTTGGTGTCTCGAAGTACACATGAATTTACTCTGGGTGCCCACTCTTGCCAGCCGAATCCCTGATTTATTTGATGAGAGCTCTCAGACGACCCTTTCAGGGGCAGAGTGATAAGAAACCTTCAGAGATACCTAAATCTTCTTTCACCGCTGGGAGTTTCATCTGTCCTGGGAAAAAGATCATTTTTATGTATGATGTTTCTATCTAGATAGCTATAGGGAAATGTAGCCAAGATTTGCAGACATAAATCAAATTCATGCTGACAAGGGCCTTAAAACCTGTAGCCTGTTTACTAAGGAAATGCTACACAACACCTTATTTCTAATCTTAATTTTGTTTTCCAAAGGTTGAAGGAGTGGTTAATGTATTATACATTGAGAAGTCCATTAATCTTTGATAAGCATTTATTTTCCTGTACTTTCCTTAGAGACAACCCAACAAATGAGGAATGTTCTTAATTTGATCTCTGGAGTAATCATAGATATGGATATTGTAGCATTTAACAGATGCAATAGACAAAAGCATAGGTTATTAAACATACATTTCTGTGCCCCAGGAATGCAACTGGTTTCTTAAATTCACTCAAGTTCTGAGACTGAAGTGTATTTCTAACCTCATGTTGGTGTGCTGATCATCTTCAGTCTTGGGCTTTTAAATAGGAGTTAAATCCAAGTAGTTTGTCTTGAGAAAATTGAAATCCTTCCCAGTTGCATTAAAACTGATGTGAAACCTGCTTTTTAAAAAAGTAAGTTCAACTGACACTCTTGGCTGTTTTTTCCACCCACGAAGTTTCTCTGAATATTGAGCAGTTTCCATTAAGGAGACTCCACTGTTTATGGTACATTCACCTTACCCTGGGAGTCTGCCAGGTGTAGGTGACATAAAATAGAAGCTGTTTTAGAAACACATCTTTCCTGTTTAGAAGTTCTTCACCAACTATGTCTTCCACCCTTTGCACTGGCCAACACCCTTTGTTAGTGGACCAAGAAATCACTACCTGGGCCATTTGACCCTCCCAAGAGCACAACTAGGGTATGCGTTGTATTTGCAATCTAGGTTAGGCGCAGGAGTGCAGTGAAGAACCCTTCTCTTTGAACTGCCTGTCAAGCAGTGAGCACAGAGGAGAGATGAAACTGTCGCCATGAAAGACAGCCCCATTGTGTCTGACATGGAATTAACAAACTGGACAGGGCAGAGTTCTCTTCGTTCAGGCTACCTGCCCTGTGGTAGTGGAAGGTCTTTCTTTACACAGGCGCTTATCCTGAACTATCAATAGGAAAGATACCATCCCTCCCCAGGTACCCCAGTGTATGTTAAATTCCCCCTTCCGCTACACAAAGTTTTCCCTTCTCCTCCGTTTAAAAATCTTGTCAATACAAGGGCTTATGCATTCGCTTAATCTCATAAAAAGTACTTCAGATGCACAAAGAAAAGCAATTGAGAGACAAAATTAGTTGCTACATATCAGTATTTCACACAGCTTTAAGTTTTTCATTTCATTAACATTTTCTTTGAATCACACTACATATTTTTCAGGAAAACAACTTCCTTATTCATTTTATCTGATCTAAAAATACAAACATGCCTGTAGAAATCTAAGCAGCGTTGGGGGAAAAATGAAAGCAACAGTATGGCTGTCATGCGGGTTGGAATTTGGGCAGCCAGCGGAATGTGTTCTGAGACAGGAAAATACATTTTTCTATTTGGGGATACTCTGAGTCAGCCACAATCTAATCTGTATGTCAGAAAGGCTCTGTGTAAAGTACTAAAGTAGTCCTGTCTAGGAGGCTGAAACAGGAGGATGTCAAGTTTGAGCCCAGCCTGGGCACCTTAGCGTCTTTGTGAGACTCTGTCTCGAAACATAAAAAAATGGAAAGGGCTGGTGCACTGGCCCTGGTGCACTGGCCCTGGATTCAATCCCAGCACTGCAAAACCAAAAACATTACATGTTCTTGTGAACATATTTTTAAAATACTAATGATTGTGAGTGAGTTGTTCTTGATATAAACTGTGGATATAAAACTGGATCTGCTTTATGATACAGAAATTAGTGTTCTCTGGCCATTGTGATAACTGCCATCAACGTTAGCCGGATTGAAAGAGCGAGATTAGATTGACTTCACTGTCCCAACAGTACCCCCCTGTCTACCCTGGAAAAAGCACACAGCTGCTGAGTCTTTCCTGCTTCTGTCCTCCTGCCTCGTGTAAGTCGAGAAAACACCTTGTATTTTCTTGCATATTGCAATTTTTGCACCACAGTCAACCCATCACGCGCTACCGCCCGAGACCCTGCTCTGAGCTGCTTGGTCTTCATGCCGTTTGCATCCGCCGCTCTTTCCCTGGACCTTCAGGAAGGCGATCGAGCTCCATGTCATTGCTATCTTTGTGCCGTGTCCTCTACTCGGGGCCACCATTTGGGAGCTGAGTGCTTGGGAGAGGCTGGAGAAACAGACCCTGCTGCAGAGATCAACACCACACCTCCTGGCCTCGTCCCCTCCAAGACCCAAGCTGGGCTGCGTTCGCAGGGTTGTGCTGCAGTCACAAATGTCCTCCAGACTCGGCCAGAGCTGCCACTCTCACTGCTCCTTCATCACAGACGTCTGGGCAGGTGCTAGGTGGGCACTTGGCTCTGCCCTCTGCGGTCACCTGGGGATCTGACAATGGGGCGTCGTATGTCGACTCTGCCCTTGTACTCAGCCGCGCAGCACACATCGTCCATTTTCTTGCCAAATTACATTTCACCCAACATTTCTTCCCACCTCTGTGCTACAGCCTGTGACGTTGGCCCCTTTCTTGCCCCTCTTAGATGCCCCTCACAGGTGGAAGACAGCCCTCCTGGGTCTCCAACCTGCAGTTAAACACTCTAGCCTCAAGTGTGGCCTGTGGCGTGCTGGTCACCAGCTCCTTAGCTGGAACTGATGATGCAGCCCTGTCAACAGAGTATCCAGAACACGGTAATTCACCTCGTCCCTGGTACTGCCACTCAACCCTGGCCTCGCAGTTACTCAGAATCCTCAGATTCAGTTTCAGCACCTGGACCTCCCCTCATCCCTTGCTGTTCCATAAAACCGCAATGAGTTGAGGCCACAGCCTGCGAGAACCTTCTCTGTTAGCATCTCTCGAGCCCCGCTTGAGGGTGGGTATGAAGGCAGAGGAGGAGGCCGCGCTGCGGATGCACCTCAGTGGCAGAGCGCTTGCCTGGCGTGAAAGGAGCCCTGTGTTCAGCCCCCTGCACTGAAGAAAAAAGTGAGACATGTGACTTGATACTGAAGATCTAGGACCAAAGGATAATCAGAAGAGTAACCTACCTTCTCAAGCATAATCGTGCTAAGAACATCGGTGGGCACAAACTAAGAACCCAGGACGAGGATGGAGCCACAGGAAGGGAGGTGAAGCCATCTTTCCTGAATGTGTGACAGTACTGCCGAATCCCATGGTCCAGTCCAGTTCAGCCACCGAGCAGGGGAGGACGGGCCCTGTGGACAGCTGTGACCGCGTGTGTACACCCAAGGAGAGCAGTGGTGATGCTGTGGCACAGAGAGCGTGCCATGGTACTGGAGATGAGAGGGAGAGATTGGCCCGGAAACAGACTTTGATGCAAGGAGAATCTCTGCGATTCTATCTTTAAAGCAATAGGGGAATTTTGAGCCAGGAAGGACTGTATCTTAATCAGATTTGAACTTTTAAAATACCACCCATGTTTACTAACCATACTGGCTCCTAAATAGAGCACATGGTTGTATATATGAGCAACAGGAAAGCGAATAAAATATGTTTTTATTTTGCTGTTTCCTCAGTGCAACCCAGAATGTGATAAGACAAATGTTTTGACCTTTTAAAAGGTTTGTTTCTTGGGTTGATACTTGCTAACATGTTTTCACTCATTCGCAAATATAAATCTTATTTTATGCCTGCAAACTTCAGAATATATGCCCTTTAATAATATAATTTTTCATTTAAGCAACCATTAAATAGAATAAGATGCAGTACCTGGAAATCCTGAATCTTTATTATTTAGCCAAGAGCAACTTTCTCCAAAACTTGAAGATTTTTTTTCCCAGATCCAATAGAAATAGACAATAGGATGCATTTCAATTATCTTACACTGAAACTACATACAAGGTGTTTAAAGATAAAAAGATCTATGAATCTTGATGCAACTCGGATATGAAAGTGGTTTGAATTTTTACAAATTTAGAAAATCAGTCTAATTTTGAAATTTATAAGTAGAATATTGTTAATCTTATAAAATGTATTTCTTTTCATTTATCTCTGGAGAGCCGAAGTGATGTAATGGAACCAAGGTGTCCTCTAATACCAAGTAGAGTTTTTTAATCCAGATGTCTTTTCCACTATTGTTCATTCTTTTGCTTTACAGTGTTAGAGAGAGCTAATGGTTCTGTACATGGACGTATTGATCACCTCAGAGCCAATTTCTTACCTCTTCGAGCACTTCAGCCTCCTGGGCCAGCTTGTGGTTTCGTTTGATTTTGTGTTTTCTTTTCTTTTTTCTTTCTTTCTCTTTTTTTCCTATTGGTTTGTTTTTTTTCATTTCATAGGAGATAGTCACATCTTCTTTCATACCAAGAATCAAATAATTCTGACTTCTTTTGTCCTTAGACTTTGAAGAATCCATTGTTTCCTTCTTTCTTACTGTTTATATTGGTTTAAAATGAAGTATATTAACATACTTTGTCTTGAAGGTAATGAAATTTAAACCCTGGGACCTGCTAGCACAGCCAGATTCCTGTGTAACACAACACAGGAGGGGTTTGGGGGCACTCTGGGGAGTGGACCATAAGTTACAGGTCTGAAAGCACAGACAGGGGGCACAGCTGGACGCTGGACCCTGGAAGGCTTGGCAGACTCTACCCACGGAGCCAATAGAAAGGAAACTATAGAAATGAGACAGAGCTGGCTCTTACACAGTCATGCCCGGCACAGCTCTCCAACCTCCCTGGGTGGGGCAGACAGTGGAGGCTGAAGAAATGAAGGCTAGAGTCAGAAAACAAAAAGCTGAGGTCGGGTGGAGCTGGCTCTCCGGAAGTGAGAGAACTGCCCAAGGCCTGCAGAGCATTTATTTAAACATGGGGCAGCTTGCTGTCATGTGACACTCCTCTGCCTATCAGCTTGTTTGCTTCGATTGCCTTAGGTAGAAGGTCAAAGTGGTCGAAAAGCACCTAGCAAAAGATTTAAACTCACCTTTCTGATCCTGATCTTTTTCCTAATATTTGGTCATTGTACTGGAAAGAACCAGGGGATGAGCCTTAAATAACAAAAGGAAATATCACGGGCAATTCAAAAGCTTATTACTGTAACTACCAATTTTATGAAATAGGACCTCTTAAAATTTGCTTATTATTCCATTTCATTGGCCTGTTTATGCTAAATAAGTTATAGATTTAAATAAGCCTTTACACATTTTACCTTCAAGTTGTTCTTGGACTTTGCATGTGGATATACAGAGGTTACATTTTTTTAGACTTAAAACCAGCACCCATAGGAAGCAGGTATGAAAAGGAAAGGCTGAAGCTCTTCGTTTCATCCCTGTCTTTATCAGAAAAAAGAAGAGTTGAACATGTAGTTGCATGAAAGAACCTTGCTTAGTATGCACTAGACCGTGTGGTCGGTCGCTAGGAGAGTGGGGGGACTTATATTAAGTCTTAATGCTAGTTTCTTGGTACAGGGGTCCACGGTCTATTCCAAGGCTCCAGGAACTATGGTCAATGTCTGAGGACATCTGTAAGAACTTTTCATCCATTTTATACCAACTCCTCCCTCCAATCTTTTACTCACAAGCCAAACTTGGAAATTTTCATGCAAGATTTCCTCTATGATATCCATAATATCTCTACTTTTGTTACATTGTTTTATGATTCTTATTTCCATGCTCCAACAAAAAAATTGTACTCCATTGGCATTATAAGGTCATTCACAAGGCCAAAAATTCAATTTGAGAGGCTTAGCCATTTTGGACTTCCTCCAGCATCCTTCTTACTTGGAATAAGAGAATGACTTTGCTTCACCTTTCACATCCTCTTAATGATAACATGTTAGGTTGGCAGAGCAGTTTGGAGGGTGGAAAGCACCTTCACACCTCTTGGTGTTTCATCTTCACTCCAGCCTGTGAGCTAAGCAGGGCATGAGTCTCATTTCATAAGTAAAATATCCAGGCCTCAGAAAGAATCTAGAGAACCCATATGCAGCTCTCCTAGAATTAGGCCTGAATTTTGTCAAGTATTTAGCTGCCTCTAGATGACTGCATGTCATTTTCAATTTTAAGTAACGTGATCAGTTTTTCATTGAGTAAGGTGCACCGTAGATATATGGGAAAGTGGCAGGTTTGTAAGTCCAGAGATGAGCTCATTAGAAGGCTACTTTGAAACCCTGTAAATGTACAATGAAATTTGAACTAATAAGTGGTGATAGATTGGGAAAATGTTTAGTACATAAATTAGGCATATTAGGTTTTTATCAGATTATGAAATCCCTTTATGGAAATAGTATTAAGAAGTTAATAGCAAATGCTGACATGACTGCAGGAAAAAAGAACCATTCTATAGCTTTGAGAATGTAAACTAGTACAACCACTGTGGAAATCAGTATGGAGATTTTCCAAAAATCTAAAAATAAAAATGTCATTTGACCCAATTATTCCGCTTCTAGATATCTTCCCAAAATACTTAAACACATCACATTACAGTGGCATATGCATGCCCATGTTTATAGCAACATAATTCATAATAACTAATTCATCAATAGATGAAGTAATAAAGAAAATGTATTATTTACACACAGTAAAGCATTACTGTACCATAAAGAATAGACTTGAGTCACTTTTAAGAAAATGAATGCACTCAGCCCATAATGGGAAGAAGCATTGCAAAGATTGGTTGTTCCCACTTAGTCCCCAGCTAATCTCTTCTCAAGCTGCCCTGCCTGGGATTTGTGTCCATTATACCCAGGAGGAGACCAAACCGTTTTCCTAATTTACCAATAAAAAAACAAATTTCTCATCTTTCAGATTGTCAATAAACACTATTTTAAAACTATCTTATGAGTATGTAGAAAATATTTCTAACTAGTTATGCTGTGAATAATAGAACTGCTTATAATTGTCATACAATTGATATGATATTTCCTGAACTCTGGCATAGCCACTTGTGCTTCATGAATTCTAATGCTCATTATACAAAGCTGTTTTATTCTCCTCTCTGTTTCCTTTCTTTCCTCCGTCCTTCCTTCTTGAGTTCATTTCTCTCTTGTTTTTTAAATCAACTGAGAATCTTCAACTCTACCTCAGAAGTGAAATCAGTCAAGCTTAAATGATGACAGAACTGTGCCTCTGTGCAGTCACATTGTGTTAATCTCTTAAATTGTTCATGGTTGTGCAGAAGATAAATTACACATTATTTCTAAAGCAACTTTGTCAAGCTCTAGCAAACTAGCTTAACTATAAAAAAATTAAATTTTCTATAATGATCTCCTCTTTTGAAGTCTTCAATATGAAATTACATTTGCTGTGTCATAAATTTGTTTCTTAGGCTTTTTGAGTTTTTTTTTTTAACCATTATGTGTGAGTATAATCTCAGTCTTTATTTTAGGTTTTTGGCATTTAAATCAATTAGAAATTAAAATTTTCAGTAGCCCCATACTTCTGTTAATTAAAAGAAAGCAGAGCTAATGGATTTCCTTCCTAAAATCTGAACATATTTCTGCATTGTGATATGGATACTTATATAGTATTCAACTGTGTTAGTTTTGTAAATAGCAAACCAGAATGCCACTTCTGTTATTTTAGCATTTAAGTAGTATGTAACTATAATTTTATTCATATGACTAATATCCTTAAATATATGAAAAAGGAAGTGTTTTCTTCTTAATATTTTTCTTTAAATTCCTATCGAGGGTTTCTAGGTAAAAGTCATAAAATATAAAAAGTAACACAATAGCTTAGAATTTGGGGGGCCTCTAGAAATTGACAGTCATTTCCATCATTAAATACAACTTACATGTGGGAGAAACATGAAAGGGAAACTGGCCCCCAAGTTGCAAACCAGTGAGCTGTACAAATTAAAGGAAGAATGGAGAATTTTGATTTAAATGTTTCTCCCTTCTTAAAGCAGAATATATCCTTCCTGTCTGTAGCTGCAAGGTAAACACACAGCTCAGCTTTTTGATAATAACAAGACAGTAATTTGTGTGGCTTATTACAAAAGAAAAATTATTCATTATTTGATGCACCAAGCAATTTTATTACAACTGATATATTTCATGCTGCCATTGGACAATCTTTTACGTAAACAGGTAGAAGAAAATCGAGTTTCAGTTAATGTGTTGATCAACTTTCTTGTTGCCGGTATCTCGTCCCCAGCATCAGTGAAGTAAGGGAGAAGAGGTTTACCTGGGGTCATGATCCCAGAGGATTCAGTCCGTGGTCAGCCAGCTCCGAAGCAGGAACCTCGCGGGCAAAGGGTGTGTTACAGTTCGTGGTGGTGTAGTTCATGGTGTTCAGAGAGCAGAGCAGAGGAGCAATGCCAGAGGGGAAGAGGTGAGGCACGGAACATGGACCCCCAGGGTCACACTCCATGACACACCCAGACACACCAGGCGCATGAATTTCCTGGGCATTTCTTAATCCAGTGAAGTTGACCTACCAATCTTAATGGCCACAACTAATAATTAGTTTTTCATCCTACTTATTTAAGAAAAAGAACACAAACCATTAGATTGATATTGACCATAAAACAGAAAAACAAGTGCATTTTAAGTTTTGGAAAAAAAATTCAGATTAGCTTCTTACAAAACCTGTGCTAAGTACTTTTCCTTGGCATTGTAATATCTTAAATGGATATAGATCCAGCGTTTGTGGGTCACATTTCACACTGGAAGCGTGGCCCTTTGTTGATATGTTCTGATCACTTGCGTTACATCAGGCATGACCTGTGTGGAAGTCTGCATTTGTTCACTCTCTTGCTGTGTTCAATGTCCACCTTATACTTAATGTGAACAAAGCACTTTACATGTTGATCAAAGGGAGGTACTAGAGCTGTGCAGAAGAGAACCTAGGAATCCTATCAACCGAGAAAGGTAGTGTTACCTTGGGAGAGAGTCGAAGTCTAAGAGAAGAAACGTGCTTTAACTATTATAGAATATATGGTAACATAGGAAATAATAAGTGATCCAAAGGCAGATTCAGAGGAAATTAAATAGATCTAGAGTCATACAAATATGTAAAGCAAGCAAAATCTGAGATGTGAAAAACAGTGTGAAACGATTTGTTTCCTTCGAATTTACTAATAGCATTAATCCATGTTTTAGTAGTCAGCCTGCACTGGTAAAGCTGCTGTTACAAACGACCTCGAAATCTGAGAGACGCAGAACGTCAGTGGCATATTTCTTGCTGCTGAAGCTGTGGTCAGTTGTGGCTCTGCTCTATATATCTTCTCGTTCTGGGACAGGTTGAAAGAACAGCCCATATTTTAGATTTTTTCATACGGAGGGAAAGAGCAGAAAAGCACAGGTCCACGTACTGGCTTTTTGTAGCTTCTATTCAGAACTCTGGTAATCCCACTCACATTGTGATGGGAAATTCATGCCACAAGGCTGCGTGTCATCCTAGAGCTGCAAGTCATAGGGATGTACAGACAAACATGCAATTTTTTTATTTGAAAGATAGGAAAAATAATAGGAAAAAAAGTGATGTAGGCTGTTATAGGAGGGATATGCCAGTAGTGCTTCCATGACAGACTGATGCTGCAGACAAGTCTTGAAAATTTATGAGAAGTATTAGTCAGCAGTCAAATCACTTAGCAATAATTGGCAAGTGTCTTCATTAGTACAAAAACCACTGGATGTTTCTTTTGAAATAAATACAAAGGAATAGAATAAAGTAAAATTAATTTTAAGAAGTGTGAACTGTACATTGTAGGTAGAAATAAAATATTGTGATGATAAGAATGCAAAGATTAGGAAACAATCGTCAGTCATTTTTGTAAAGTGATTTTATCAAGTAATACATTAGGATAAATTAAATATGTATATTGTAATCCTTAAAACAGCACAAAAGTAATAAAAAATACAGTCTCATGAAAGGTTTAACACATATTACAAATGAAACCAGCAATGTATAGAAATGTAACAACCATGATCAGGTTTGATTTTTTTTTTCCCTAAAAAGCAAGATTGACGTAACGTATGAAAATCGGTGCATTTCACCATATTTACAGATCTAGAGAGAAAAAAAATCACATTAGGAAAAATTAAACAGATTTTTAATCTTCACATTTTATAAAAAAGTCCAATTTGATATAAACTATAAATGAGTACAAAATAATTTAAGTTTATAAAAATAAGAGACATGAAAACAGTATCTTTATGACTTTGAATAGATGGCTGCAGAGACATGACACAAAAAAAATCATAAAAGAGAAAAAATTACTTCATCAAAATAAAAGCTTCCACTCACTGGGAAGAAAAGCACCATCAAAAATACACACCAAGAAAAAAACGCGTCACAAAATACACATCTGATAAAAATTTAAATAAAAAAATTAAGTCAGACATATAGTAAAACCCTCTTCAACTGATAAATAAAAGCAAAAAAGCAAAATACAAGTAGACTCCATATTCCTGCTAGGTAGTTCTTCAAGAGAATTAAAAGGTGTGAGTACAAAATGTCTTTTACTAGAGTATTTGCATTATTCATGACTATCCAATTATAATTTCTTTTGCTTTTATTGTTTGTCTTGTTTACGTTTGCTTTTGGTCTTTTTGGTGCTGAGGACTGAACCCAAGGCCTTGCATATGCCAAGCTCTCCTTCTGCTACTTCAATACATGTCCAGTTCAATGATAATTTCCAGGCAGTGACTGGATTAACCCAGATATACTTCAGCATGGAAACAGGCACATAAGCAATGGTGTGTTATTTAATAGAATACTGAGCACTGAAAAGATTTAAACCACTGATCCATAAAACTCAAAATGTTCCTGAATGAAAGAAGCTCAACACTAAAATTGTGTGTTGTAGAATTCCATTAGTATTACATTCTAGAAGAGGTAAAATCAGTCTGTGGCCATAGAGAACAGATCACTAATCTCCCATGTATAGACAGGCTGGGCTCAGGGAAACAGCAGTGGACGGGGCCAGAGGAAAGCTTTCTGAGAGAGTTGTCTTGATATGCATTCCTCAAAATTGATTGAAAAGAGCAGTTAAGATCTAAGGAATTCGTTGAATATTGATTTTGACTCAACAATGAACAAAACGAGTGACAATGAATAGCTGTATGTTTAAACGTGACATTTCCCCGTGTTTTAGGAGTATGTTAAGGATATTACAAGAGAGGTGGGTGGTCTGCTAGCCAGTTAGGCAGAGAAGCTGGGCTCAGGACATGAATGGTAGCATGTTGGGGGCCAGTGTGAGTATTTGCAGGGCACCAGACGCAGATGCCAGTGAGGGAACTTCAGTAACTTTTCCTATGCAACTACCAGGGTGGGCAGATTCGAGAAAGATCTAATTTCATCATTTTTATTACCCTCAATTCCAGATCTTCATAAAAGGAACAAATCCATCCTAACTAAGAACAGCACACTAAATATTCTGTGCTTTAGTAGCTCACCCTCCCTTGCCCCTCAAATTTTCTTCAATCGCTTGCTATAGCCTGTTTCTATAAAACAAAACGAAACAATTCTTTCAGTTCACAACTCAAAATAAAGAGCTTAAAATGCAAATCCATGACTAAGATAGTATTTTAAGATAAATGGATTTTATTCTTGTATAATCAGTATATGAATACAAATAATTAAACACTGCACCTTCCCATCCCTGGTAATGTAAAAAGACAAAAATGAAACAACCCAGTTCAACACACATTTCCTGAGTGCACACTGCACTTAATTAGTGGTTTTTCAAGCTTTTGTGACTGTGACCTTTAGTAAGAATTGCAATTTGTATGGCAACCCTGTATATACGTACATACGTACCACTGAAGCCTTGTTAGTTTTAAACGCTCTGTCCTTGCTAAATAAGGTGCACGCTGATGTCTGCTAGTTTAACTTCGCCTGTTTTATATCTACGGAAATGGAGTTCATGACCCAGTACTGGGTGTTGAATTATGGGTCACAAAGCACAGCACCATTCTTCCTCCTCCTCAGAATGGGGTTCATTGCAACAGCACTGACGCTGTGTGAGAAGCAAAGACCCCAGACCCCGCCTGGCAGCTACTGAATCACACTGCATTTTAACAAGACCTCTAGCTGCGTCCTGTGCACATTCTGGTGGCAGACACTGCGTGAGGAGGGAACATGGCACAGATGGAATCTTCTTGGGGTTGCTCTGGGCAGACAGTCTTGCTCAGGGACGGTCTGGGTTTGGTTTGGTTTTTTGTTTGTTTGTTTGTTTGTTTGTTGGAATTTTTTGCTTGTTTTTAGAATATGGCTATCCAACCCCCAAACAAAGCCACATACTCAATATCTCCAAAGATATTACGAGGTACTGACACATTTAAAAAAGAAAAGAAAACTCTCAAATAAATGAACAAAATCAACCAGAACTTCTAAGCTTGGTCCTATTTAAGAACTACTGGTCGATGGCCCCAAATTGAAACTGGGCACTAGTGTGATTGTTTGGTTATTGCAAAAATGAAAAACCTACACTTCAGGTAACAGGGAAGGATTTTCTTTTTCATTGTAGATGACTTTATGTAAAAGTATTTTACTCCCAGAATATTTATAGATGGGTTTATCGCTCTGGCTTCTTCTGAATTTACTTCTCCCTATGGGAAAACATCCAAACATCTCCTTTCTACCAAGCACTGCCCTTTTATAGAAGAGGAACTTGAGTTGGAGTACAAATGTTACCGTTAGTCCTGCTGAGCTGGCGAAATTCATCCTGGATTACTTCCAGTAGATCCCGCACCGAGGATCTCCTGGCTGAAGCCGCTGCTAAGTGGCTGTGGCTGGTCACTGAGGACCTTCCCACTGTGGCGTCTGCTCCCTCAGTGATGGGAAGCTTTATCCTGGAGCTGCTCAGATCGCTAGCACTAAAAGGCTCTCTCCCATTAGCAGCTTCTGTGTTGCATTAATAATAAGAAAGCAATAAAGCCAGCTTCAGCTGCCCAGCGTCCCCCGAGGTGAGCCCCAGCTGCTCTGCTCCCCCGTCCAGTCTAATGGTCTGGGCTGGATCAGAGGCGTAGAGAGACGGGAATGACCAAAGTGCTCTGTGTCCTGCAGACTGCAACATTTCGTCTTCATGTGGGAGAGGGACACTTCCTCTCCAGACCTCCAAGTGGAAAACTGTGCCAGTACTTTCACAATGAAAGCTGATGTCTGTCATTTGCAGCTGAGACACAGGTTAAGATCATCAAGCACAGAAGGAAAAATGCAACATAATCTAAGTGCAGATGGTCAAGCCTAGGAAGAGATTTATCTTTCAGAAAAAATAAATCTACCTTGCTTGTAAGAGTTATAAAAAAATATTCTAGAGACAGTGTGACCTGATTTTTTCTTTATAAAAATATGTTTGGATCCACAATCCCTTACCATCTGTATAGCAGTCATTAAAATAAAGCAAAAAAGGATCATGGTTTTTGTTAACAGACAAAACAATAATGACAAAACAATTAAACAAGGTTGGACCTGATAGGTTTGTGTGTGATTTATTTATTTATTTATTTAGTTAGTTAGTTATTTTTGGTACCAGTGATCAAACGCATGTCCTTGCACTTGCCAGGCAGGTGCTTACACCACTAAGCTAAATCCCCAGCCCATGTGCGATTTTAACAAAATTATTTTTGTAGAAAATATTTGAGGAGAGGTCATCAAGATAGGAAATGAGCATGTTTTTTTTCTAGTGAGAATGTGATGTTTTGCAGAAGTATACTTTTTGACTTTGACTTTGAAGTATGCCTTTTTGACTTTAAGGAATCTGTTTTAAAGTGTAGGATCTGTCTGTGGTTTCTGATTGTTGTGATTTTTCAAGTAAAGCTACTGCTTCTTTCATATATATATATATATATATATATATATATATATATACATACACACACACACATTTTAATTGGAAAAAGTGATCCAACACTTCAAAAGTGTTGCTCATTCCTTGCACTCAAAACCGTAGAAGTTTTTTTCTCAATTTACATCATCGTGTCCTGATTTTGAGAGGTTGAGTTTATAATTAGGTTACATTTTGCCTGTTTTTGAACCTATACTCAAGAGGGGAAGAAAGGACCAATCTCAATAGTCATTAATGACTGAATGTATATTTTTAAAATAAAATTCTTCATAAGTCTCTCAGGAAATCACCATGATTAGCTCTAGGCAATATTTATTTATGTGAGATTCAAGAAGTAATAGTAAAAACAGTGCTTTTTTCTGAAAACTTATAGTTGATATATTTTCCTTGTAAGTACTTAACAGCTTGAGAAAAAAAAGTAGCTATATCTAGTAAGAAAAGGCTAGCCACCTAATGTTTTAAAAATTATAACTGAAAACATGTGAGTGAAAATATCTATGATTTTCAGTGATAGATAAGAATAAGAAAATGCTAAGATTTTTCTGTAAAATAGCATTATGGTTTTCCTGTAGGGAGGTAACACTCTAAATATCTTTTAATTAGATAACTTTCAAATGATCCGTTTATTAGCCAAATGAGTCTCATAACTCCAGTAAAACTTGTTTGTTTGTTGCTTCATTTCTTTGCCAAAAGCACAAGTGTTCACTACATGTCAGTGGATGATGTGGTATTGCTAGAGTTGTCCTTAAAAGGGAGAAAAAAGATAACGAATATGACATTCCTGTGCAGCAGACAGGTCCGCTGAAAAGTAGCAGCACTTGAGATGATGTTAAGTGAAATAATCCGTACCGACAAGATTCAGTGTCACATAGGTTCTCTTATTCAAGAAACCAAAAATATAAATAAATAAATAAATAAATAAATAAGTAAATAAATAGCAAAAACCCACGCAGAGAGTAGGAAGTAGGGAGATTGATCTTTCATAAATGGGAAGAGGACCAGGGGATCCAGGGAAGGGAAGGGCGGGTAGAAGTAGGTGAAAAGGAACTGAGAGATGTGATGCACACGGATGCACCCCCTGTGAGGAGTGTAATCATGTGCTGCCAATGGATACTCAGAAAAAGTAAAAATTGAAACAGACTCAGACTTTTCAGAGTTGTGGCCGTTACACACACTTTATTCGCGTTTCTTCTGTTTACTCCCTTTTTATCCTGCAGTCCATGAAGGCTCTGGAGAAACCAGTCAAAAGGAGACATCCACCTGTGACATTTGCCAGTTTGGTGCAGAATGCGATGAAGATGCTGAGGATGTCTGGTAGGATGCTATTTTTAGTTTAGTCTTGCAAACGAAACAATGACAGTGATTCATTTCTTTTATTCCATCAACCATTGTCCGAAAGAAGACGCCGTTGACATGTTTATTTTCTTCTGGGCTCCCATGGGGGAAAACTATAATAGCAGCAAAGAAATTCTGGAGCTTGAGTCAGAGGGGGGCCAGCAAACAGCTGTCCAGGGCAGAACCTGGGGAGGTACCTGGAAATGCTGTACCACTGAGCCACCACCTGCAACACTGCCCATGTTAAGACAGGGAGGGGAAAACCGTATTTACTCAAATACCTCTTAAGAGGCATCATCGAGAGCCAGGCACGGTTGCTGCCTAAATCTGTTCCGGCCGCAGTGATGAGATGCCACGACCCAGGGGGCTGAGGAGTGGCAGAAATTCATCGCAAGACCCAGGCTTCAGTGGCTCGGTGTCTACTGAGATCTCACGTCCCGCCGTGCAGACTGGTCCTCCCTGTGCCCGCAGACAGCGGAGGGGCAGGGAGGCTGGCGGGGCCGCCTTGACCAGGGTGCTGGCCCCACTGCTGAGGTTCAGCCCCAAGACCTGCGCCCCTCCCAAGACCTCATCACCTCTTGCTGCCATCACTTAGGGGGTTAGAATGTCAGCGCATGAAGTGACACAAGCATTCAGGCCGTTGCAGTGGCTAATGTGGTTTCTAAGACGCAGTTGTGGCATCCATAGAGGATTGATTTTAGGAAAGGCGGTGGGCACATGGCTGCTTTGCAAGACATTTCATAGGTTGCTGCCTAGGCTCAGCTTAGCTCAGCTCCTCTGACACAGATGTGGAACAAATGACGGTCCGAGCTCATTCTTTTAAGTGGCCATCAGTGCTTTTATTTTACCTTAGTCCAGGTGTACAGGGCCTGCCTGATCAAATAGGAAAGGGGAAAATCCAAAGGTCAGAAAGAGATTTGTGGCATAATAGTGAAAACTAGCAGTCAGTGTTTCTTTCCTGCCCTCTGCACTCTTTCTCTTCCCTGCCTTCCTCCTCCTCCTTCCCTCTCCCTCTGACCCCTCTTTCTCTTTCACACTCATCTCTCATAAAAACAGTCAGTTTCTCTTTATTTTCTTCAGTAGAGTTGTTCTTTGTCTAAAGCAGTTAACAACCATTTGAACAAGCTTTCATGGCAGGAGCAAAAACAACACTTTCAGTATATGTTTAAAGCAAATGAAGATTCCACCCTGGCAAACAGGAAGGTAACACTGCATCTGAGAGGCAGGTGGACCGGCCATCTGTTCACTAGGGTGGGCACTGTAGATTGTCTGCCCCTGTCAAACTCTTGTCGCGGGTGGGCAACTGGAAGCCAAGGTGGCTTGGCTGGCTTGGGATAAAGAGATGTCTTTTACTTAACGATATCATGGGCATCTGAGAATCATGGTTCTCAAAGGTAGAGGATTCTCAGAATTACTTTGGAAATTTTTAAAACATAGTAAATACTTTTGGTACAAAATTTGAAGAATTTTATTGCTAATTTGACTTAAAAGATGATTGACTTGACACATTCCCCAAAAATACAGAATTATGTCACCTCAACGTTAATTTTCAAAAACAGTAATTTTTTGTTCTACCCCAAAATTCATGAATCAGAATTTTTTTTTGAGGGGGAGTCTTAAAATTTCACTTCTCTAAAACTCAATAAATGATTATAGAAACACTGCTCTGAAGTAAAAGACTGACTCAGTCTTTACCTGCCACAGTGATGAGATGCCATGACCCAGGGGGCCGAGGAGCAGCAGAAATTCATCGCAAGACCCAGGCTTCAGTGGCTAGGTGTCTACTGAAGTCTCACGTCCCGCCGTGCAGACTGGTCTTTTTTTTTAGTTTTTTATTATTTTAAGTAGAACAGAACAAAACAAAGCAAAATAAAACAGAATAAAGCAGATCAGAACAAAACAATGCAAGCAACACAAGATTTCAAGTTATTTTTTTAAGTTGTTCATTTTCTTGCTGAAACTTATTTTACTTAAAACATGTTCATGTGGGCTTGTCACTTTTGTAAAGAATTTCCCCAGTGTCTCATCTTTTTAATGGTCATTTCAAAGGTGACGCGGCTCTGCTTTCCAAGTACAAAGACTTAAGGCACGAGATTATTATCCATGGAGAGTTACTGGTTGCTTCCCATGGACCTCCTCACTTGTGTGCATTTTTCTGTTACCTTTATAAGATCCATGGGAAGTAAATGCTGTCATTATTCTACTCTTCAAAGAGGAAACAGAGTTTTGAAATATGTTAGCGGCAGAGCCAAGATGAGACTCTAAGGAGAAAGTAGGGAGAGCGTGTTTGCATGACAGTTCAGTCAAAGACCAGTGAGAACAGTCTCTTCGTGTCCCGTGTGGCATCTTGAGGTGGCCAGATTGCAGACAGTGCACACACAGTGCCTCTCACGACCCTCAGGTTAGAGCTGCTGACCGGAGAGTTGGTCACAACAGAAGGTGGGCAACCATCCAGGCCGGCAGAGGGTCACTTCTGGTTGTCTTAGGAAAGCTGGGATCCTGAGTGAAGAGGCAGTTTAGGGAGTTTGAGCAGGACCTACAGCATCAGAAAGGTTGACCAGTTGACCCTAGAGCCCCATCATGGCAAGTGGTGTTGGAAAAAGCTCGGCTACAAAGGGGACAGGAGGACGGAGCAGGGCCTCAGTTGTGGAGAGATGGCATGTCACCTAAGAAGGCGGTAAGATCTGCAGGAGAAAAGCCTGACCAGAGACCCACTTTGTGGAACAAGTGTAGGAAGCCAAGCCTTGGTTAACAGGGATAGAAAGACGCATAATGTAAACAGGAAAATGAGCTCCAAGGTCAAAATGGAACCAGCAGCAAAGGTACTGGATGCTGAATCCGTCAGCTGTTGGCGAGGATATCTCATATGCCCCAGCCCAGGGACAAGATTTGTTCCAAAAACTGGAATAAGTCTAGACCTCCAGCTGGGGGCTACGTGACCATAGCTGTGAAGATTAGAGGGCTGCAGAGGCAGAGAGCCAAGGAGTTCATTATACTTTCCGGGCAGGAATGAAAAGTGGTTCGCATTTAAATAAAACACGATTAAAATACCCAGTGTAAGCAGTAAAGAATGGAGCCCAAACGATGAGTTCATTGATTTCTCATTCGCACAATGGTTTTGTATGTTAGCATATTATGTTTAGTTATAGACACGAGGGGCAGATTGTAAACAGCTGAAGGATCCAAGAACAAAGCAATAAATGAAATTAAACAGGCAGGGACTGAAAGAGGCAATAAAGTAAGAGAGGAAGCAACGGGGAAGTGATCTGATACAGCCCTAGTCAGCACATGCTTCTTCGAATCTGTCGGGCTTTCAGACACTGCTGACTTTGAGTGAAACTGTGGCCAGGTCCTCTCCTAACGTAAAATGCTGCACAGGATGAGTGGGGCAAAGAGCACAAGTGGCTGTTTTGCTTTTTCATTTGGCACCAGCTGAGCTGTAGTTCAGTGCATCCGAAACTCCTCGGTCCTGTGTTATGATGTAATAACAAAGCACAAATACTAATCAGAAGTAATGTTATTGTGTCTCAAATATAACACAGGATGCGAAATTAATTCCTGATCTCCCTTTAACCACCGCCTACAAAATTAATATTTCAACTTTTGCTACAAGGGGCTAAGTGTATTTATTCAAAGATTTAGAAAAAGTTACCTCCAAAATGAAGGTACATCTTTGTTAGAATTAAGAAGCCAGCACACAGTTAGCTGTGCTTCCCTAGAAGGGGCTTTTGAATAGAGCAAGTCACGCTGGAGAAGAGGAAACAAAATAAAAGCAAGAAAGAGAAAGTAAGTTAAATAAGAAAAAAATAATAATTAGAAGATGATGTTATTAATAAGCCATGATACTAATGACATAAAATTCCATGCTTTTATTTTAAGAATACGTATCGTTTCTAATCCAGGATGTGGTTTACACTCCTGGATTCCATTTCGAGGTTTTCTTTTGCCCCTTTCATCTCATAGAAACATCAAGGCTGCAAAAAAATCAGAAAATGGTAAAGTTTCCTTAATAAGGAAGACAGATGGTTGTTACAAAAGATCCTTCAATTAAAGAGAGTTGCCAAGTTCAGGGAAGGATTCAACTTCCCAAAGAGGGATTTGAAGTTGCTCACAATAAAGAATCCGTACCCCACTGTCACACCAGAGGCACCCTCTATTGAAATGAAATTCGGAGGCAATCAGAACACCTGTGTCCAGGGTCGTGTGCACCTGTTTATAGGGAAGAGGTTGGGGAAAGAGGAAAAAAAGTCTTAGAAGTTTGCCTCTCTTTATATCTAGACTGAAAAGAGTCAAATCTAATACATTTGCACATCAAAGAGACTCAAATACACTCAGCCAAATATTTATAAGGAAAAAGAATGGCTTATAAATAAGACAAACAGTAAACAGGACTCACTGCACACTAACAGAACTCCTGATAGCGCTGGGAATAGAAACTTAAGATTTCAGAAAATTATTTCTGATGCTTGGTTTATTTCAGAAATTGTTTTAAATTCCTTTAAGTATCTTACCTGATAAATTATAGCAGTTGGTCTAAAGTAGGTCAGTGGTAGCTTCACACTGGGAAATATTCCTTGGAAGTAATTAGCCTGAACCTTTCTGTTGATCCTGTCAGAAGTAGTTCAGAGCCCTGGATTGATACTCTAGTCATGCATAGCAGTAGTATATATGAATCGTATGACATAGCAGTGGTGTATATGAATCATATTACATAGCAAGGGTATATATGAATCATATTACATAGCAAGGGTATATATGAATCATATTACATAGCAGGGGTATATGTGAATCATATTACATAGCAGAGGTATATATGAATCATATTACATAGAAGTGGTGTATATGAATCGTATTACATAGCAGGGGTGTATATGAATCATATTACATAGCAGTGGTATATATGAATCATATTACATAGCAAGGGTATATATGAATCATTACATAGGGGTGTATATGAATCATATTGCATAGCAGTGGTGTACATGAATCATATTACATAGCAGGGGTACATATGAATCATATTACATAGTGGTGTATATGAATCATACTACATAGCAAGGGTATATATGAATTATATTGCATAGCAGTGGTATATATGAATCATATTACATAGCAAGGGTATATATGAATCATATTGCATAGCAGTGGTGTATATGAATCATATTACATAGCAGGAGTATATATGAATCATATTACATAGCAAGGGTATATATGAATCATATTACATAGGGGCATACATGAATCATATTGCATAGCAGTGGTGTATATGAATTGCATTACATAGCAGTGGTAGTGAACCCATGGCACACGTGCCACAGCCAGCTGTTTGGTATCAGTGAAAGTTCGGAAAGGCCCGCCACCCTCAGTACATTGGAAGCTGAGTGCTGGATTCCCATCATGGGGATGAGTGGGTTTGAATCTGGCTGTGTGCCTAATATTCCCAGGGTATCAAAATAGAGCTAAGAAGGGAACACAGGTGTAAGAGCAGATGCAGCTGGGAGACAAGTGACATAAAGAGCCAGCTTAAATTATTCTGTGTATTTGCTGATGTGTCCACTGGGTAGCTCTTTACTCCCATTTTAACTCTGCCGTTACCAGGTTCTCTATATGCTACTCAGGTTCCGTTAGCAAAATCACGTTGGGTTAAACGCTAATTTCTCAGCAGTCGCTCTGTTTGTCCGAAAGCATTAATGGTATTTTCTAGAACGGTGGTGCTGTTCCACACGTGGGTAAGATCCTTGTGATCAGCCGCAGTGGTAAGAGAAAGAGAGGAGCCAATGAGTAGCCGTGAAGTGAGTCCCCGGAGGGAGTGGGCATCTGGCTTCTTCCCCTGCTCCACTGATACCCCTTCGGTGAGCCGTGCTAGGGTTTGGGCTCCTTCTTAGGGTGTCTCTTACACAGATGGCTCAGTCTGAAGTCTTTAACGTCTCGCTCTTGGGATCGGGAAGGCTCCTGTGACCGGAGGGCTGCATGCTGACGGCATCCTTCCCACTTTAATGCATTTTGGACGGGCAGGCTCATGAATATTTGAAGCAGGGCAGTGGCCGAGGGTGGTCCTCGGCACCGGGTTTCACTCTCTGTATAAGTAAATGAGACACTAAGTCCTGCTGACTTTAGTACATTCGGGCTGTGAGCCTGATGGGGAAAATTAAAACACCTCTCAGGGAGATGCAGGAAATAGTTTCTTTACAACAGCTACTGGTGGAGAAGTGATCCAAAAGACTTAGGTTGCACATGGGAAGTTTCTAGTTGTTTCCTGCTTGGTGAAAAGATCAGTTAGTGATATATATGGCATAGTAAAGGAAGAGGATGCTGATGAATAATTTTTTGAAGGGAGAGTTCTTTGAGGCCTCCCTCCCAGTGTTGCTTTTGTATTGATTTTCTTTGTTCTTTGAGTTTAGAACTGTAAGTGTGGTAAGCCAAAATTAGAACTGGCTTCTAATGTTAATTTACGCGCTGAGAGGATGACAAAAAGATAATAGATCTGGTCTACAAAATCCAGAACTTTGGTTTGATGTGTGTATAGTTCCGGGAAGCCCTTTCCAGTTCCGGGGTTCCTGCAGCTGAGTGTTATCCCCCTGAACTCTGTCCTATGCCTGCCCCGAAGGCAGTGCTGCCTCCTGTGACCACTGCCTGTGCTTCCGTTTGTGTGGGTAGGTTGGCACTAAGGAGTGAAGATGCTTTTCTTTCCCTCAGTGCTTTTATTTATCAGAAATCCTCTCACAGAGGAAGAGAAGGGAGGTCCTGATTGGAGGATGCACACATCTTCCACTCCTGTGATTTCAAGGGAAACTTGATGATGTATTTTAACAAATACCCAATTTCCAAGTTTGCATTCCATTTTGTTAATCCTTTTATGCATTCCTGCACCTATCTTAATCAAGCCAATATAGTCTGTATTTTCCTAAAATTCACATAATCAAATTGAAGTTAGAAGTGCAATTCCAGCTAGGTCAGGCTAAGACTACTTTAGACTACATTGGTCTGCTCAGTGCTCAAAATGGGCATTAAAGAGTTGCCTGTGTCACAGATGCATGCTGTGACAAAGCTTTTCTCTGCAGTGGCTGTCAGTAGTCAGATCCACAAATGGAAACTAAAAGCTTCAAATGATAGTGAGAAGGTAAGTTAATAGCAATGACGCTTCATAAGCACAGCGGTCAGATAACAACCAAGTATGCAAAAAAGAATAGTTACACTTTATGTAAAGTAACTTTACGGTAATTTAAATCTGAGAATAAACCACTGTCTAAACCTTTGAGTCCTCTGTGTTATAGCCCTCTGGAAAAGCAGTTAGATTTTCACCTAAGTTCTGGAGCCTTTCTAGATTTTTCCATATCTTGACTATGCACCTATCACAAGTTGTTAAAGTTTGTGTCTAGATGTCTCCACAAAGCTTCACATGGTCATACGTATTTTTTGGAGGTAGTTGACTAGAGTGTGTGATTGATTGGTAGTGCAGCGTTGGGATTCAGGGTGCTGGATTAGTCCACCAACTGTATTGGCACTGCCCTAATCCCAGTAGACTGGATACGATATAAGGGACAGAAGGACACTTGTCTCACTATGTCTCATTGCTTTTGTTGTCTTACTCTGCCATGAACTGCTGCCCCTCTGCCATATGTCACCCTACCTTGGGATTAATCGATTATGCACTGAAACTTCTACAAACTGTGAGCTAAATAAACCTTTGCCCCTTAACTTTGGATGTCAGGGATTTTGCCTCAACAACAAGAAAAGTAACTGAGACTCAAGTGATGAATACAACTTAATTATATTATGACAAGAACAAACCTAAATCTAGGGTATAGTTGTGAGAATATAAAGATAAAGGATTCTGAATTTGGCTAGGTATGCTGCTGCATGCTTATAATCACAGTACTCTGGGAGACCGAGGCAGGAGGATTGGAAGATCGAGCCCACCCTGAGCAACTTAGCAAGACTGTGTCTGAAAATCAAAAATAAAAAAGGACTCAGGCTGAAGGCCCTGGGTTCCATCGCCAGTACCAAAAAAACTTTAAAGACAAAATAAAATTCTGAACTTTAACATATGTCTGATATATTTTTACAGAATTTATTTACACTATGCAGTGTAAATCATGTGACTTCTATTTTATATCAAAATAATGAAATACTGCCTGAGAGTAAAACAAAAGAAACAAAACTCCACTGGACCTCTTATTTAACTGTTTCTATCACGTGTTCCTCTTCTTACTTGGTTTTTTAATCGTGCTGTAGACTACTTTGTCCTAATGGAATAATGCCTAATTTTTGGAGTTTGTTCACCAGACACAGTCGGTTTCTTCTTGAGATTTTTGGGTCTCAAATTCTACCATATTCTGAGTCAGGGATTCCTTGTTCTCAAATCACAGAATATATGTTCTTGTCTCAGTGTAACCTGTCTGTCTCAGAGACAAAAACACAAAATCCAGCAGGACTTTCAAAAGCTGTGTCTGTTTCAGACACCATTCACAGAGCCATTGAACCCTCACTCCAAGATTACGGAGTTCAGTGTCCTCATAATCCTCCCCACCTTTACAGAAAAGAAACTGAGGCGCACAGAGAGAGGAAAATCTACCATTCCAAACCGCAACAGCAAGGGGGAGAACTGCAGGTAGAAGAAGCCAGGTCAACTGCGGAAATCCCGCTGTGCACTCCTGCATAAGGTCGTTTCAGATCTCTGCATGCTGCACCTTCTGGGTGTGCATCGCGGACACCACGTGTATACAGACATGCACAGACATACGCATGTGTTTTATATGTAATGTGTTTTATATGTAGTGTGACGTTTCACGTCTTTAATGAAATACAATATCGAAACAAACACTCTACGAGCCAGTTTGTTTGAAAGCCCGTTGCTAGTGTGCGCACAATGTCCACCACACCTGGGTGCTTTTAGCCATTAGATGGACACAGCTGACTTCTTGGCAGTCCCCTCCAGGCTGACTTCCGCTGTGTGAAAGTTTTGAGTTTTCCACCCCCACCCCCGCTCTTTGGAAAAGCATTGAAATATATGAGGGGTGTGTAAATTGACAAGTTGTTATTACACGTCACCATCGATTCCCTTCAAAGCACTCCCCCGTATGCCAAACACACTGCTCTCGTTGTCTTTGCCACGCTCTGAAGCAGTTCTGGAAGTCCTCTTTCGTGAGTGTCTGTGAGGGGGGATACAGACAAGAGTGAGCTCTGCTGCCCAACTGCCATGCAGCGGGAGGGCGGACTCCGCAGCCCTGAGGCTGCATCCTCCTCCTCGTCCACCACATGACTTCTGGCACTTCCCCAAAGTCACAGTGACCATGCGTGCCAGGTGCTTTGAATGGATTCAGGCACTCAGGGCACCACAGTTAAAGACACTCATCAAAGAGGACTTTCAGTACTGCAGCAGGAAGGCAATACTTCAAGAGCAAACTAATAGCCATGCATCTTCTACTGTAATCATTTCTTCCATGTGTGACTTATGTTTATATTACATGTTGTTGTTATTATTCACAGAGAACATTTCATGATAGCTCTGCATATCCAGTTAGATGACGTTGTTTGCCATGAGACTGCTAACAGCCATACCTTCATTGAACCCGTTCTTTTAAGCTGCTTAAATGCAATTTGCTTGTTTTGTGGCCACAATAACAGTCCTGACTGTGAAGCAAAGTGAAGATCCTTTACATGAAGATGGTAATGGGTTCAAGATTATCTTATTCAGGGAAGAGGGCGCGTAGAGCAAATTTTAGAAACTGGTGTTCATCACACGCTCCCTTCCTTTAGCATTGGGGAACTGCCATCCACAACGTTTCACAGGGCTCGCCAACTAGCAGGACCGGGGGGAACTCAGCTGGGCGTCAGCCTTTGTTCCTCACTGGGCTTGGCCTTCTTCCAAGTGGCAAGAGAAGGCTTATTCTCTTACAAGTATCTATTTTCACTGTAAGAATAGAAATTCCTGGAGGCAAGAAATAGAACCACCAAGAGTCACCAACGGGTCCTGTGGCAGTGGGTTTTAATCTGCATGATACATGCAGTGCCTCATCATACTTTTTAACTGAGCACTTAAAACATGAACTTCATATAACATGAAGCCAAAACAGACCTTTCAGCGTTTCTCAAGACCGATCCATCTGGGGGACTTCCATGGCTTTTGTGGTTAAGATGCTTTCCAGGCCCTTTGTTCTGAGTCTGCATTAGGTAATGTCTTTATTAATTTCAAGAGGCTAAACAGTACAGTAGTGACAATATTTCCGTTTTCTGTATCGAGATAAAAAGTAGCTTTATGAGATATACCACTACTGAGAAAGTCCTCCCAGAGGTGTATTGCATTGAGTAAAAACTTCCAGTGGTCTCTGGTGGCTTAATTCCAAGTGGTGATGTGCTAGTTGTACTCCCAGCTCCTCTGCACAAATGAGAGTCGCCCTTAGCAGCTGCATCACTCTGCCCACACATGTTCCCTCTCGAGCAGGATAACTGATGTACGACGGAACAAATTTTAAAATTATATGCAACACCAACTGAAAAATCAGTACTGCCAACGGTCTAAATGCTTGTTATGGTGAGAAGAAAGAAAATAAATAATGAAGACAAATACCCGATTTTCTAACTTCTCCCCAGTGCAAAATAAAATTAGTCAGGAGTGGCTCCATTCATTTCTTTATCATGAAGTGAAAGAAACATAAGAAGTTGGGACAATGCACTTGAGACACATGAGTTTCCAAAGACTGTTTACCGCAGCTCTTTTTTATTCACTGCCACCTTTTCAAAGTCTTTGATATAGTATTTCACTCTGTTCTCCAAGCTCATCCTAAGATGAGCTTCCTCCAATCAAAATTGTTTTTTATTTGAAGCAATAAAAGTACTATTAGGTCGCTAGTAGCCATAACGGCTTCTAATCAGATATTAGGAGGTGGATAACTGGGAAAAGTGGACCACAATTGGGAAGCAGGCAGAAATAAAAATGATAAAAAATGAACTTCACATGAGCAAAAATCAGCAATATATTTCTGCAATAAATATAGATATCTGGATACTTTTGGAACTTTAGGATAGTCTAACCTAATGAAAATTATCAATTAGAATAGTGCTGTATTTGATAGAAGAATGCAGTTTAATTCTATTTAAATACTATTTTTATTTCTTTGAAAGTATTGGGAAAAACAAAATACAGCAGAGCTATTTGCATTGCATCAAGTGCAATTTGGATGTTCAAATTTAGGCGTAAGGGGAATAAAAGGAAGATAAAGAAGACCCGTGTTGATCAATATATCATATTAGAGTTTTCCAGAGAGACAGAACCAATAGCTAGCTAGGTAGGCAGATAAATAGAGACAGACAGGCAAGCAGATAGTTGATAGATAGATACTCAGACACATAGATGGAAACACTGAGAGATACACAGAAAGGTGAATAATGCCTAAAACCCCATCTACTCAGGAGGCTGAGGCAAAAGGATCTCAAGTTCAAGACCTAGCAAGGCTCTCAAAATAAAATAAGACAGTTGGCATGTAGCTGAATGATATTTTGATTCAATCCTCATTACCACAAACAAGAAAACAAAAGGGGGAGATGGGAGGAAAAGAGAGGAAAGAATCAGATCTATCCACTTATTTCTTCTCCAGATTTTCTTGTTGCCAGTATTCAATCATGTTCTGTCCCGTATTTGACCACCCAAGGTGTTGGCCATAAGTCAATGACTAATCAAAGCTACCATCTCTTCTTCCAAGCAAAGTGAACGGTCACATTTACTGTTCAGAGTTCTGCCCACTGGAGAGATTTCCCTTGCCACACCGCCTCAGCAGTGTCCCCGAGAGGGGCCGCAGCCCTGCATCTGTCCTCTTTCAGACGGTAGCTGTCTGCTGGGCAGAATCCCCCTGTACCAGGCCCAAGTCCTCTTTGCTGCTGTTGACTTTTTCAGGAGGAGCAGCTGTGAGGCCACAGGTGCGGGCTGGGATAGCGAAGGGGGTGCGACAGAGGTGGGCACCGTGACATTCAGGCGCCTTCTCTTCCTGTCACTCACTTGCGTCTCAGGGCCTGATTTCACAGAAAGCACTTCCATTTAATAATGAGAAATGGTGCACACCCACTGGTATGGGCTGGTGGTGGGAGACAGAACTTTCTATTCATGATGAGAAACCCAGTTCACGTGATAACTTGGTGGAGAGTGGGTAAGTCTTCATTCTGCACAGGCCTGTGTCAGACCAAGGGCTACTTCTTGAAAGGAGTATAGTTATTTACAGAGGGGATCAGGGCTTTGCTCCAGAATCCTACAGCTCACAGTGTGACTCATGTAGATGCATCCCGATCTGCATTCCTATCTACACTTCGGATACTCCTGGATCTGTTAGTCCTATAGCTCAAAAGGCAGAATGGCTTGCATGGCATCCTGGACCTGCGGTCGAGCTTTCTCTTACTCTGGGTGCTCTTCAAAGCTAGCAGCTTTTCAGTCACATGATAAATGCACCAAAGTAACAGGCTCATATAAGGCCTGTATTGACCCCCAAAATCCAAAAACGCCAACTGGGCATTATGCCTCTTTGTCGGTTGTGAAAGAGGCGAATGCAGAGTTCATCCTTTGCCTTAGAAGAGATAGCTCAATACACCCCACACCAATGGACTCCTACTAAGAATTTCACTGATTTTTTGTGAAATCTGTTTTCCACCTTCTGACATGCAAATGTCATATCAGTAAGTAAAGAGTAGTTTCCCCATCTTGCTCTCTAGTTCCAGTCAGCATAGGGTCATCGCTGTAATGGGCCAGCATCATATCTTTTGGAAGGAACGACTAATCAGGACTCCTGTGAACTGAACTGGGATACAGTGCAGAGAGCTGCTAAACCCCTGACTCACGATGGTGAAGGTATATTGATAGCCTGGGTAGCTGGAAGCAGACTGTTTCTAGTGGTCCTTAGGGACCAGTATAGAGAAAAAGACATTCGTTTGAACATATCAGGTAGCAGGGATGTGTTAGTTTTCTTGAGCAGTGAAGTCACACCTGTATTAGCAGTTGCAGTTGAAGTCATTACCTGGTGAAGTCTGTGGTAACCCACTGTCGATCCCAAGGCACAGGTCCGGGAGGAAAGTGAACAGTGATACGATGCGAATCACCATCTCTGGATCTTCCAGGTCCTTAGCAGGAGTGTTGATGTCTGCAGCCCCTCCAAATGTGGTGTTGCTTTTGGTTTACTACATCCCAGTGTAGCTGCAGTTCTAGATACTTCTGCTTGCCCTCTTCCACTAGACTCGTTTTAACTCCACGAGATTCAAAGGAGAGAAGGAAGATTGTGCCAGTGGCTGAGTATGTGTACTTTAGTTTATGCACTCCAGAACCACAGGGTCTCACTAGGCCGCTGAAACATAGACCTGAGCTAAAACTTGAGTGACCACCTGACCTCTCCAAACCCTTGTCCTGACTGGTAGGCCAGTGGCATCTTGATTTACAGGAGTTAGTGTCAGTTTACTTATCCCAGAAGGTCCAATTCCAAATGTGTCATTATTCTGGTGAGCAGCTCTAAGCGTCTTTGGGGAAGACAGGAGCTGGGTAGCAGTGTGGATGTTAGCTTTCCTATGGAGACACCTCCTGTGGGGAGCCGACTTCCCTTTCACTCAGAGGTCTCTGGATCTGTGCAGTGGCTCCAGTCAGAGTTGATTAAGGTTCTATAGGATCTGTTAAAATTCTGGTTATACTTTTATCTAAACCTAGAATTTTTCTACTTAGATTAAGAGTTTACTAGGCTTTCTACCTGTTTTACTTTAAGAACACCACAATCAATGCACCAGTACCATAGGTCTGTTCTAGCTCCTCTGCCTCCCATATGCTTTATAATAACCACGTCCTCACTGCTTTTGCTAAGAGTGCCGCTCTTCAGCGTCTAACATCCTGAGATCCAGTTACTCACGCTGCCATTCGAGTTCATTAATACAGATGCTGCGGTTCCTAATGTAAATTGTGGCCTGTAGATCAGAGCAGTCACAGAGCTCTTCTAGGGCACCATGGTTCTCCTCCATCTGTTTCTCACTGTATGCGTAAAAAGTGTGTCTTCTGCCCCCTGCCACTGTGTTGCATAGGTCCTGAGTGACCAATCCCTCTAACATTCCAAGTGCCCCAAGCCTTTGAATCTCTCCTGTATTCAGCCGAGGGAGGTATGGCCTTTCTAAGTCCCTTGCTGTGGGCCACCTTTGGTCCACGTTTCAGCAGACCAAACTGTTAGAGCCTTTCTAGTCCCCAAGCTGCAGCCAACATTAAGTGCAGCATCTTCACTTACCAAGTCTCTTTGAACAAGTTCCACCTAACCCAACTTCGTGGTTTTTACCACCGTTCCACACACTTGCCCATTCCCACACCGGTTCCCTGGATTTGTGTCTGGAAGTAAGAAACTCAAGTAGTCTGGGGAGTGTGGCGGACTTCCTCACGGCTCACACTCTGTTACCTGGCTTTCAGATGCTGCTGCGACTTGAGTTGGGTGACAGGTCTAGAAGCAAAGAGGGATGATGGGAAGTGTGTCCTGGGGAGACTCAGTGTTGTCTTCTACAGCAGCCACCTCGGACAGTTCTTAGAAAATTCAGGTTTCATCTCCTCAAATGGAGATGGAGGGAAACTCCCACTAACAGAGAAGGCCACTAAGAACTGAGTACATTCGTTCCCTGGCTTCATCGGGCTCTTCCCACATCTCCTATTTCAACTTCCGGGTGCCATTTCTTTCCAAGAAATGCTTGTGACAGTCGACACCCTGCGAGGCTGGGGGTTCAACTCGTGTTGTGATTCAGTCAGTCACAGGGCTAAATTCCGGGTTTCATGATCAGCAATGTCACCTCAATGACTCCAAGGGGAAACTATCTCCTTCAGAGGACATATGGAATTTTTCAAATCACTTATGCAACACTTATGTTGTCAGTTTGAATCCCTGAAATTATCCTTTTCTTTTTTTTGTCCCACTTTGTTCAGCAAAATAAATAGCAACCAATCAATTTTACTACGGTTACTAGTTTGCACAAAATGTTTAACATTATCCTGTTGTCACCCAGACCTTTGCTTTTTGGAAGTAGTTGATTAGCAGGTCCGTCAATAATATTTTGTATATCTATATTTCCAGGTACTACCGTAGGCAATCAGTGGTCCTTTACTACTAGAAATAACGAATCAGCTCCAAAAACCCCAGACCCACCAGAAAAAAATGTGTTCTTTAAAAACCACTCTCAGTGTCAGTACCTAGTCCGATTATGGTTTTCCCGAGAAATAGAACCAATAGAATGTAGAGTAGGGGACCAAGAAAAGGAGGGTGAGACAGATAATGGGAACCTAACTCACATGAACGTGGACTTGTCCCAAACTCTGCAGTCTACAAGCTGAAGAGCTGATGGTTTCCTTGCAGTCTGAACACTGGCAGGCTCAAGGTCCAGAAAGAGCTAGTATTTCAGTTGAAGTCTGAACTGAGAATGCAGGAAATATTCCATATCTTAGCTCAAGGCAGTCAGGTGAGAGGAATTCTCTCCAGCTTGGCCTGTTGTCCCTCTCACGTCTTCAGCTGACTCATGAATCCCACCCACCACGCTGAGGAGGTCAGTGTGCTTCCTCTGTTGGCCAAGTCACGTGCTAGCCTCATCTCATCCAGAAAAACCCTCCCAGACCCATCCAGGATCACATTTGATCAAAGGTCTCAATACCTGTGGCACAGCCAGGTCGACACACAAAGTGAACCATGGTAATCAGTACCTGATGTGTTTGTGTCAAGCTGTTATATCTTCAGAGGATGTACCCGCCCATAGCTAAATTTATAATTATTGTAGTAACAGTCATTTTGCAGTTGTTTTGGAGGAAATATTTCTTTCCTCTTTAAGATGTGCATGCTGTGAAGGTGCAGCCAGAAGAAAACTTTCAAAGGATTTTAACAACCTTACGCTTTTCAGGCCACGTTCTCCTCGTTGGTGACCATTGTAATGAAGTGGGGGACAGATAGTCTTGATGGCCTCATGCATGAAGCTTGTGAAGGGTTAAGAATGATCAACATGTAGCAAAAAGGAAAGTTTAGAATGGTCTCTGGCATTGCCTCATCAGAGCTGGTAAAGAGACATTTAAAAGGGAGACGAGCTGATGTGGCCTGGTGAAAAGGCCAGTATGGATTGGGGGCTTGGAGGACAGAGATTCTGCCTTGCGTAAGAGCGCATCATTTCCATGGGCTCTGTTTCCTTCATATGTACACAACTCAAGGTATATGTATTGTAAGATAATTCACATAAAACCCACCCAAAATATGCAATGAGGGGTTTGTAAGATATTCACCAACTTGTATGCTCTTTAACAAAATTTTTTTCCTCACTGCAAAATGAAACTTGTATATATTAGCAACCTCTCCCCATTTTCCCCTGAGTACCTCTCCTCCAGAATTAGGCAACCAATAATCTGCTTTCTGCCTTTATAGATTTGTATGCTCTAGACATTCCATCTAAAGAGAATCGTTCAATATGTGATCCTTTTGACTTCTGTCTTTACTTAGCATAATGCCACTCATTTTAGGAGAGTTATCTGCACCTAATTTTGATCAATAAAAAGTATTCTAATGTAGGATGTACTGTATTTGGGTTACCCATCCAATGGTTGATGAACATTTAGCTCTTTCTGTTGTTTGTCTATCATAATAAAGCTGTTATAATTATGCGTACACATAATAATATAGGTATATTGGTTATGTAGCCATTAATGGAATTGCTGGGTCATATAGTAACTCTGTGTTGAACGTTTTGAGGACCTGGCAAACTGTTTTCCAAAGGAATTGTGCCAGTTATTTTCCTGTCAACTCCACGTAAATGCTCAAAGTTCTCTACAACCTTGCCAATGCTCATTATTATATTTCTTTGGGTTATTATAACCCTATTGGATATGAAATGGTATCTGATTATTAGTTTTATTTGCATTTCCCAGATGGATGATGATATGGGGTTTCTTTTTATTATACATTGAACATTTAGATATCTTTGGGGGAGAGATATTTACTCAGATCCTTTGTGGATTTTTAAATTGAGTTGCCTATTTACTACTGAATTGAGTTTTTAAAATATTCTCTAGATACAAGTCCCCTGTCGGGTGAATGATTTGTAAATAGCTTCTCCATGCTGTAAATTTGCCTTTTCACTCTTCTGGTAACATATGTTAAAAACAATGGTTTTTAAGTTTGATGAGTTCTAATTGATCTATTGTTTTATGATTTGTGTCAGTGGTCATACCTAAGAAAGCTTTGCGTAACCCAAGGTCGCAAAGATTTATATTTTCCACCTAGGACTTTAGAGTTATAGCTTTATATTGAGGCCCATGATCTGGTTTGAGGTAATATTTGTATAGAGATACAGAATTGGGAGAAAGACTTCCAATTCATTTTTGCATGTAGTTATCCAGTTATTAGAACAACATTTGTTCCAAAGACTCTTCTTTTCCTCATTGCCTCCTTGTTGAAATCAATTAACCCTGTATGCAAGGATTTATTTGGAGATCTTTATTCTACCCCAAAGGTCCGTACTCCAATTTTTATGCCCAAACTGGACTCTTTTCTTCTAGGAGGAATTTGGAAACAAAGCTGCTGCTCTGTGTGGTTTCCATGATGCCTTTGAGGTCTAACATCACCAACAGTAGGATCAGAACTCCTTCAGGCTGTAGAGCACCACCCTTGTCACAACCCCAGGGGCCCCATGGCATTTTCCTTCTTTTCTTTTTGTCCTAAAATTTCTTCCAAATCGTTTTGAAAAGAGAAAAAATGATCTGTTGTGTCTGGAAGGCAACACATCCCACTCCGTGCTTAACCACCGTACCTTAGCAAAACTTAGTTTTTCATAACCGTTAGTCTCTCTTTAGAAACCACAGAAAATAAGAAACTTTAAAGGATTTGAAGTAGCTGTGGAAAAAGACAAATAGAGAATGGGGCTCTTTAAATCAGAGGAAAAATTCAAGAGGTGAATAAGAAAATGTTGAGAGGAAGGAATAAGATGAAACATAGGAAACAATAGTTTCTTTTAAAACCCAAGGATAAGAGAAGCTGCTTTGATTAATCAAAAAGCTTATCTCTGAGTGTCTTGCATTAAAGGTAGGAAAGAAAAAAAAATAACCCTGGGTAATTAGAAGAGACAAGTGGTTCTACAGGAGCTATTTTTCACTAGTTCTTAGTTCCGCAGCAATTCATGTCATATGCGTTTGGAGAGATTTTGAATTAAATGAAAGGCACCATCCTTGATTACTACAAAGTTATTTTTCTGGAAACTTCACAATATATTCTTGATAAAGTTCTAAAGTCATAAAATTCTAATTCTGCAGAGGTGATTCTCTGTAGGAACTGAATACTGATATCCAAATACTCTGTGGCTTTGTTTGGCTTGACTGACTCAGTATGAAATTAAAACAAGAGGAATAGATGGCCAATGTATCCCGTAGTCACCTCTTATTTGTCAGTTTCTCAGCCAGAGATTTGGCAGAACACCTGACGTATCCAATAGAAGTCTTTTCAGTTACAAATCCCAGGCACCAATAACAATCGTTGATGTCACAGAATACAGAAGAGGCGTTTCCCGAACTGTTCTCTCGTTTCTCCCAACCTACTTGTGAACAACTTAGAAAGTAGACAACTTGATTTGTGACAATAAAGTACTATGATCATACTATCATAGAGCATTTTAAAAATTTTGCCATTAAGAGTAAAAACGTGTGGTTGGTAAATAATTTATACAAAATGAGAAAATTTTGATCCGATCGGATTTTTGGGTTAAAGATTCAGGCAGTTTTACAGGTAGAGAGAAGTGAGGGAGAAACAGGGCAAAACCATGTGAATCGTGCTCCAGTTTAATCTTTGGCAACAGAGCTGTGAGTTAATATTATTTTCTTCCATTTCTGGAAAGGAAGAAGCCATGTTTCAGAGGGATAAATCATAAGCTAAACGTGTGTTTCTAGGTTGAGCTGGGTCTCTGCGTTCAACCTCGGCTTTTTCTGATTCCAAGGTCCATGTGGTTTTCACTGAATAATGCAAGTAGCAGTAGATGTCAAGGAGACATGAGTCATTGAACAGCCCTTTCATGAGAAGGAAGAGTTTATGGCGGCACATGTAGCTGGTTCATGTAGAGTTAGAAAAGCACAGGTAACTGAGTGACGAGGAGTTAGCGTCTGGTGTGTTAGTTATGGTAAATAACATTAAGTGCTGCAGTGTGTAAGCACAAATTATCAGCACTGTAACACCCCTGCCCATGTTGAGCATGCATGCGCGCGCACACACACACACACACACACGTTTCTTACCCTCATCACAGTGTAAAGTAGATATTCCTCATCACTTAGTTTTACATGTGATCTTTCAGACGCCCACACACTTTCCACATGAGCTTGCCTTTTAAGTGTTGGGGGTTCTGTTCATTCATTTCACAGGAAGAAAACAAGAAAAAGGGCCCTAAACTTTTTAATAAATCAGGTAGACTTGAAAGTGACACTGTACTTCTTCCCCATTCCACCAGCCCTGACATTCACTATCTAGTAAAAGATTCATTCAAGAGAAAAAAATATTAGCAATGAGGTTTTATTAACAGACCCTGCAAAAGCGATTCCAGTCAGCGAAGTTCTATAGCTTCAGGCGATACTGATTCATACACACAGTGGGTCAGGCTGTGTCTGAGCCCCAATACTGTAGTCTGAAACACAGAGTTCTCAGTTTTAAAAAGCTCATACCTTAGGAAAGAAAGGAAGAGAACAGACAAAAAAGATTATGCTTTTAGATGATTTTTAAAACAAAAAGTAGAGCTTTGGAAAGCTGGGCCTGTGAGAGGGTGTGGGGAGTACCTTTCGAGGGTCCCTAAGTAGAACAGCAGGAATCAGCCAAGCCCATGAATGTAGAAGCAGGATTCCCCACAAGGGCAATCTACTGGCTGAAGGCACAAGATTCATGATGGGCTTTGCTGGCACATCTAAAACCCAGAAAATCAGAGAGAAGTCCTTTCTTGACCTGAAGGATCTGGTCCTAAAAGTTCTCGGAGGCCCTGAAGAGGAGATTCCATTTGATCGTCAGGTTGCTGAGAAGGATCCAGTTTAATCTTCTCCAACTCCCTGCCTCCTGGTGCCCGCAAGCCACCCCGGAACACCCTCATTGCCCCCTCTCCTCGCAGCCTGGTGCCTTTGCCCTTGCCTCAAGCGCATCAGTATTGAGTTACCTCGAGTGTGGGTGTCTGCTCTCCTCAGGCGGAATGAACCTCCTCTAGGGGAGAGACTTGTATTTAATTTGCAGCTTCCTCAGTAACCAACACAGTTCCAAGAAAGCACTTAGGTCCGAGTAAGTGTGTGAACAAATGCATGGTGAATAAATGAAAGGGTGAAAGCAGTGGAAAGTGTAGAGAACAACATCCCCTCGTATTTAGCCGAGGCAGCACCCTCTCACTGTCACTGTGTCACGTAATCCCCACCAGCCTGCTGGGTTCAAGTTGGCGCTCGTGTACCTGTGAGAGGCGAGCGACTTAGGAATGAGTCAGAGAGAAATGAGGGTGTTGTGGCTTGGCGCTGGGAGGAATAACGGGGCAACTGCAGAAGTGCGGAGCAGGAGGTAGAGTAGGGGAGGGAGTTAGAAAGAGAGAATCATGTTGTGACTCAGCTGATAAAAGGCAGAACCAAGTGGAATACCCAGTGGGCAAATAATTAAAGGTTAAGTTGTGTGATGCAGACAGAAAGGGCTGCAGGAGTTCAGAAAAATCTAATAAAGAAAATAGATTTGGGGCTGAGGAATGAGAACAGACACTGAGGTAGCCAAAAAGCTAAACTGTTGGGTACAATGACACGAAGTATTTACTGGAAGTAACGGGACATTGTGAAGAAAGAATGAATTAAATAATAGGGAGTAGAAAGGTCTCCGAATGCATTCGTTAAGAGACAAGAAATCAGAACTAAAACAAAGGGGAAAATGTAAAGAGCTGTTATCTTCTAGGTGTTTAATTAAAAGCTAAAATCCCTGCCCCTGTGCTCACTGGGCATGTCTGACTCCACACCTGCAGAGTAGGAGGAGCAGCTCTCTCTTCTGGGCTTCTGCCGGTGGCTTCTTTGAGGCTGGGGACATTCAGTTGTGTGGATTAAGACCCTGACCTGGGGAGGCTATTCCATTGTCAGAACGACTCTGCAGAGCTCTGCCTTTTTTCCTGGCCCAGTAGCCAACCGTGTTCAAATAGGTGGTTGCTTTTGTCTTCCTGGATCCTTGGGTGGCACATGGTAAGAACAAGAAATAGATCTTTGCTATTTTTTGTGACTGTTACAGAAGTTTATTTAATAAAAAGTTCGATAGGAAAACGTGCATGACCTACTTTTCAGTCACAGTGAAACTGACCCTTTAGAGAGGGGACGTGGGCTTCTCTGCTGAACAGCCTTTATTTAAACTCAGTTGAAGGCTTCTGGCTCGATGGTACTATTTCTTCTGGTCATGACTATCCCAGTATTGTCCATTGCCTATTAGTAGCCATCTCCACACATTCATTAATACTAGATTCATAAAGGGGTCAAATGCCCACAGTATTCCCTGGACCCTTCTGCCACCATTTATTGTCAGTGATAACTTCTCGCCCATAAATTTCTTGAGCTCTGCTTTGTTCGTGGTGTCTCCTCGGCAGGCTGCGAGCTGCTTGGAAAGATCTTTGCTATTTTTAGCCAGCCGAGATGTTGGAGTTGTTTATTAATTGTGGCAGTGTGACATCTTGCTTTGACTGATGAACTCACCATCATTCTGGCCGATGAAAGGATGGATGCGGGCTGAGATCCCACTCCTGAGATAGGAGACCGCGGAGACATTAAAGATGAAAGAAGGAAGAGATGTTAAGTCGGCAGATGATCAGATCAGATCATCCTGGCCAGCCTTCTAACCCAGCTGGCCCCAAAGGCCCTCGGGGGCGTGCCCCGAAGCATCTCTGTCTGCAGGTGTATTCACCTGCTCTTCCGTGCTCACTGGGTGAGAGGGGACAGACCTCTGCTTCAGGGAGGTTGACGAGGCCCTGAGAGGGCTGGCTGTGTCCTTCCATTTCGGCTCTCTCCTAACAGTTGGCGTGACTTGTTTGGCTCTCAGGAGGATCAGAAAGTTGGGAGGACAGTCTGTGGTTCGGCCAGATGCCTAGTGCCACAATGCCTGGGACAGAGGAGAACAAAGAAGCAGAGATAATCACAACCAAAAGCATAAAATAGAACAGCAATTTATAAACAGGAGAGAGCAAAATGCCCGATTGGTTTCTGACAAGAAAAATATATTTAGGAAGATAAAACCAAGCTTACATGAATAAAGCAGAAATTGATTTTCCATATGGGGCCTACCAATGTAGAGATTAGTAAAAAGAAAGGAGAACAAAAGAAGAGATAAGTCCATTTTTGTTCCAACAGTGTGCAACACATTGGTGACTTTTCCTCCCATGGGGAGGTGATTCGAGGGGTGGGAGAGAAAGGAAGTGAATGTCTTTTTTTAGGTCTGTCTTTGACTACTTATAGAAACCTAATGTTAAATTTTAGGAATTGTGTTTAAACTCTATTTGAGATCATTGTGTTAATATTTTTAATAGAACTTTGAAATTTCATTGTGAACTTTAAATAGAAATAAAACAGTCATTGATCTTTTTAATGTTTGAAACCAAAAAAAAAAAACCCCATGTTTTCTATTTTCTTCTTTTTTGAAAGAAGAGGCACAAATGAGTGAAACTACTTCTTTTAGGAAATTTCTTTCACACGAAGAAAATTCTTATTGCCTAACACAACTTGCCTAAGGCTCTACCAGAGTAGAAGTTTTGTGGTTGATTTGCACCTGAATTCCAAGAGTGGGGGGATCACAGTGTGCAAAAGTGTAAGTCTGAAAGAGCTCACTGACGTTCATTCATTGACCATTACCCAAGAGCTCAATTCCCGCTGTCCACATTTACCAGAGAAATATGTGCCTGGGTGGAAGGATAGGTGCTTGGATGGGTGGATGGATGGATGGATGGATGGATGGATGGGTGGATGGGTGGATGGGTGGATGGATGGATGGATGGATGGGTAGATGGAAGGGTGGGTGGCCAGACAAAGGGAAAGGCAAATAGAGCTATCAAACAAGAAAGTTTGAGAGGCTTTATGTAAAACCCAAACCCAAGCAAACAGTAGAGTTAAAAGCAGTTTAAGAGCTACTGCAGAAATCAGTTCACCTTCTTGAGTTTTTATACTATCATTTTTAGTATGGGTTTAGACAAGTTCTGTTCATTTCCTCTGCCACAGGCCTCCATCTGTAGGAAGAGAATTCAAAGAGCTATCACATAAGGTTGTTAGAAACACACATAAGTGCTATTATCTTTAAACTGAGCTTTCCTTCAATTGCTTATTTTAAAAATTGTATCTCAAATGTGTTTCTCTTTGTCTGTATGTTTTGGGTGTTTATATAATTTTTGTGATGATGCTGGCTTTTTTGCTTGTGTCTTCATCATTTGTTGTTGAGACCGTGATTTGAAGGCATGCTCTGTTCCCTTCTTACTGGTGACCCATCAGGTGACGTCCTAGCTCATCCCAGGAGTCTTCATAGGTCTGCAGAGTAGCTATTTCACTATATCTTGAGTCTTAGCACTCATTTCACTGGGGTCAGTGCATAGTAAGAAGGAAAACAGATCAAAATGATTATAGAAACAAAACAAATGCTCTGACTTATCTTTTATTCTTGAAATAATGCTTTCAGCATTAAGTAGATAAATCATTTAAAGCAGAAAGATCATACCGTCCTGAACTCTTAGAACAGGGTTTTGTTACTGGAAAAAATGTTTAATTATTATGTGAAGTAAACACTTGTTCATACTGCAAAAGTGATGTTGGCCGTGTACTCAGAGGGACCCTACAGATGCTACTGTCTGTTCACTGATGGGGACACTGAGGCTGGTGGAGTGCTGAGATGCCTCTTGGTACCTCGTCTGGATGAAGAATGCAGGGGCCTGGGCAGATGTGAAAGTAGAGGGCTGCTTCCACTGACCAGGTTCTGGTTCCGGAATGAGTGGAGCCTTGCAGATCACATGGTTCCGTCTCTTTGTATTACCGCTTTTAAACGTGAAGCAGAGAGGAATGAAATGCACCACCCAGGGGCCTCCATGTTCATATTTTTCTCAATATAACACATTCTTTTTGAAACTCATTTTTAGACTTTCTGCAAACTAATGGCGAAGTCACACATTCTTTAATGTCCAATAAGAGAGCATTTTCATCTCATTTTTTGATCTCTTGTGCAGGAGTGAAACGTAAAAATGGGCTGCAGAGCCAAGAGTCCCTATCCCTGTGGGTAGATAGCCTGCTTGGTCATAGAAGGGAGAAAATCACCCTTAGACAGAATCTGTTTTAAATAAAATAAGTCTGTGGTCATTTTCTTGGTGAAGAGCATCTCTGGGGCTCTAAGGAGGAAGATGACATGACTGACCTTCTAAGTCATGTAACTTTAACTTACAGTCAATATGTGACATCAAGTAAACCTTCCCTGTGTCATAGATTTTACAAGGACCTCCAGGACACATCAGTATAGTTCAGGTAGGGCTTGAAGTG
>PVJX010010849.1:0-55502 GCA_004027295.1 Dolichotis patagonum | reverse complement strand
ACTTCCCAACCTTGAGCTCTGTGATTTTACTTTGCACATGCACCTGCCATGACATGATGCCTTACATAAAGCAAAGGAGCCAAAAAATCATAGACTGGAATCTCTAAAACTGTAAACCAAAATAAACCTCTCCTTTGTCTAAGTTGCTACCTTGAGTATTTGCTATAGTTCAGAAAGCTGACTGACACAATCAGTGTATACTCATGTGCATCTGCATATGAGCATATGTGTGTATATATGACTGCATGTGTCTAGGTACATATGTGTTTGTGTATATGACTATAAATACTTGCTTTCATGTGTGTGCCTCAAAGTGCACACAGGATGCAGGGTCTATTTACCTAAGATTCTACTGAAAATGCTGTTTTGGGGCATGTATTGTTTTGAATTAATTTATGAATATGTGAGCGTGTATACAATCAAACAATAATATGGAGGCAAAATAACTAAATCAAACATGCTACTTACCAGTTGTTGAAAAGTAAACTGAGGCACAACAAAATTTAAAAGGATTATTAGAGTAAACAGTAATCCATAATGTGGGAAATACCAAACCAAGATGGATTAGTGTTTCAGTAAAAATATCAGCAGTAAGCATTGATGACAAACATGCAGAGCAAAATTAAAACATTATTTAATCAACTGCAGTTTCAAAATTGCCTTTTTTGTTTACACTATTAAAAGTCCTGAATCACATAATCTTATGTTCACTGGCTGCCAGTGATTGGCTGAGGTTGAGTTTTGTTTCTGTCTAGCATAAATATTTACCAGAAATGACTCAAGCTAATTTTTGCTTATATTTGCAAATCAAGCAAGGTCAAGATCACTTAGAAGCCTGACTGGTTTCGTCTGTTCAGTGGTTCTTTAAGCCTGGTCTTTGTTTTAATTTATTTCAATGATTCATTTTTTTCATCCTCTCTGCAAGCTTAGTTACTGCCATTGACAAAGTAAGTTCCTGCAAAAGGAATTACGTAGATGGTGGTTTCATTAACCCTTGCATTGTTTGAAAAGAATTCAAGATATCATCCTGTGGGGAAAAAAAGTTAACATTTGGTAAAAGGCGAAAGATTTATACGATCTGAAGAGAAACCAAAGTATCACTTGGAACAAATTATCATCTTGTCCTTTTAGAGTCTGGAAGGCAGCTAGTCGATATTTCTGGATGTGAATTTGAAGCATCTTTAGACAGGGGACACGGATGGCAGACAACAGACACTGGTTATCAGAAGGAGTTCTGACGAGATCTTCAGTGACCCCAGTAGCAGCAGGTATGAAGACCATACTTACACAATCTGTTGTTCTGACTTTTCTGAGGCTTAAAGTCATCTGGCTGCAGCTCGCAGGGGTTGGAAAGGAACTGCTTAGGATTTAACAAAATCAGAAAAAATCAGGATTCCATCCAGTTTTATAGGTAGGTCCCAGAAACCTCAAATACAAAACTAGAATTTGATATTAGCACACTGTGCTTCTCTATGAAAACACAGTCTTTTAAAATCTCTCCTATTTTTACTAAAAAAAGATCAGTTAATTTTCCATAAAGCAAATTTTGTTTCATTAAAAATGACCTGATTACTCATATAAGTGTAATAAGAATAGTAATTCTATGTATGTTTTAAAATATACTTTAGAGCATTGTTAATATCCAAAGGGCTCTATTGACTATGTGTCAGACAACATTAACTTTTGTGAAAGTATCCAGTAATGAGAAATCTCAGATTAGACCTTTAACAATCTCTCTGGGCTAAGAACTCAAGTTAAGAGTTTGTTTCATGAGGTCCTATAATAAGGAGAACAGGTTCTTATGGAATCTACACAAATATTCATATAGAAAATAAGAATATTTAAGAAGAGTTTTTAAACTCTGGAGCAGTCAAGTGGGGACAAGGAGATGAATGTCTCATTTTTGTTTATGAAAGTCTATCTTACCACATTGCTGTAAGTTATAGTTTAGTAGAAAAGAGGGAAAAAAAGATTATTTTAATCTAGAAAGCAAGAGCTATGATTGGAAACTATGGTGAGTGTTTAAACATTTTAAAAATTATTATAGTAAAAGATACACAACTACCTATGCTCTTCAAAATACACCCACATACACACACACACACACACACACACACACACACACACACAGAGTTTGCTTCAAATGCATTCGTCTCGTTTTTGCTGAAGCAGTTGGGAAAGTTCTCTTTGGGAGTGTCTTTAGTTGCATGCTGTGGCTGCTTCAATATTAGGAATCAATTCAGAACGTTTACGTTTCGTAATCATTTTGACTTTGGGGAAGAGCCAGAAAACACGCGGAGCCAGATCTGGCAAATGAGGTGCTAAGAACCCACGGTCATGTATTTGCCGACATGCTTTTTCCTTGAATGGCACTGGTATCCATGGTGGTTTTGATCACACCTTGTAAAGACGCTCACGAGAGAGAACTTTCCAAACTGTCAGAACTGCCTCTGGAAGTGGCAAGAAGAAAGAGGGAATATTTCCAGGGGAATTAATGGCAATGTGTCTTTTTCTGTAATTTTTTAAAAATTTAAACACAAACTATACTTATCATTCCTTTTATTCTCTGACAATACCTCCCATGCAATGTAATAAATCAAATATGTCAAATTAGTTTAAACATCTCTTTTGTAAGAAGAGAAAATTAATTCTGTTGAGATATTTAAGGAATGTGGAAGTTAAATTGAGGTTAAAAATACTTAATTTGGAATTTGATGTTAGGAAACTATCAAAATGTCAAAAGGTTTTACACAATTGATTAAAGGAACACAGGTCAGTGTGTGACAATATCAAAATGATTAAAGATTTTAAAGGTAAATAGAGAAAATTGCATGATTATAAAAGAAAAAAGAACTTGGCTCTATTAATAGTGGAAAGGGTCAGTCTTCTTGAATAGTAATCAAAGACCTAGTAAAAGACAACCTGAAGCATATGAAATTATCTTGATAAAATACAAAAATCTTTGTTTTCCAAGTCAATTTCTTAAAAGGCCAAGGAAAAAAATGTCATCATCAAGAACAGACCAATACTCCAAGAAAATTCTGTCTTTTTAATAGAGGGAAAGTCAAATTCTAACTTGTAATTAGTTATTATTGAACTCAAAAAGAAAAAAAGTTTATCTAAGCTGAGTAGTTTGACCACATCTAAGACATATGTTGATTTAGTTTTACATCTGTACCCAATTTTTCCATCTGTGTCCATGTTTGTTTACCCTTCTTGTGTAACTCTAAGAGCATGAGGAACAAATTGACAAATTCTAACTAATAATGAAAATGATTCAGAGAAATTGGGTCCATTTTACCAGAAAAGGCAGACAAATTTTTTTCCTGAGTATGTTTTTTTTTTAATTTAGAGAAAAAAAGCAGAACAATAGATACTGTAATAATGAAAGGAAAAAGAAAGTGCTCTAAAGGATATAACTGTATGTGTGTTTAAGTGTGCAAGATACGTGACCATACTACTAAGTTTTTGTTAGTTCATCAAACGGAATAGTTTGTACTGTCATTGTTTGATTGTCTGTCCATTTTCTATGCTTTGATTTTGTAACTTGAACAACTTCTAAGATAACAATATGTAATTTATCAGCTAGTGATTTCTTGCTTTTTTTTTTTTGAAAGCAGACAAATTTTTACAAAGAGGAGCCTCACAATTCTTTCCATGCCAAACAGAGACAAGCCCTCAATGAGTTAAGACTCTGAAAAATATTATCAGGCGAAATACCAGGAGAACTGCATACATTATCCTCCCTCCTTTCTTGTCCATCCCCCCACTCCATGATGCCCCCCCACAGCTCACCTATGTTTTCCCAGCCTAAAATGGGGCTCAGAAGGAAGGGTGATTGTGAAAGGTAGATAAGACAAAGCCACAGCTCCTGGCCCACAGAAGGTGCTGAGGAAAGATGGTCTTTTCATCATCCATAAGGAAATGAAGCCTTCCTTAACCCCCTGGAATAGGCGATGGAGTCCCCTAATCTCAAGGATTCTGAAAGTCTTTCCAGAATTCTGCCCCAAGCAGCACTAAAGCTTCACACCATCACGAGGTATGTGCACTTTGGGATAAACCGTCCTTTTCAAAAGGGGGGAATGCGAGAAGACAGACAAAAGGTCCTCATGGGGTACAAGAGAGCTGGGAATCACTGGGATGAATCTGTACATTTCAAGCTTTTTAAAAACCACAGAACTACCCTCCTTCCGATATTTTTATCCCAACATCTCTTAGAGGAAACCCAAACTAGGCACCAGACACGGCCCCTTTCACTCCTTCCCTGGATTCCCACAAGGAGCTCCTCACCCCAGCTCCCCATTAGCACGGCAGGAACCTACAAGGCCCCAGACCCTTTGAGCCTGGCCTGCACCTCAAGTCACATTGTCTGGGCAGCAGTAACAGCTCACTGACATTTACTGAGGGCTTTGCACATACCCGGTTTCCTTGGCTCTGTAGATACTTTATTTCCTTTTACCTTCCTGTGTCCCCAGGAGGCAGATAGTGAAAATCCTATTCAGATCTCCTTTTTACAGCTGAGGAATACAAGGCCCCGTAAAAGAACATGAAAAAAAGAGTATTTGCAATAGAAGACAAACGCCCAGGTTCATTCGGCTTCAAGTTACTGAGTCAAGAAGCAAATCTAAAGAATCTGGCTCTAGAATCCGTGTTTTTAGCCCAACTCTGTCAAATCTCTGGGTTCTGAGAATTAAGACATCTTTTGGGCTTCAGCAACTCCCTCAGTACGCTCTGTGACACTGTTCTTTTGGATTTGATTTTGTTTGGTTTTGTTTTCAAGCAAGGTGAAGAAGATATCCTCATAAGTTATCCTCTTCAATCAGCAAAAAGGTGGACCCCAGAGGAAAGCTCTAACCTAAGTGAGTCAGTCTCTAGCTGCCGTGAACTTCGACAGCACCACAGCTGCTGGTGAAGATGACTGTTGGAGATTTGAGACCGGAAATGCAGGGATGCTAACAAGGGTGGAGCATCTGTACTCTAAGTGCTTTATAACATTTCCTTATTTTGTAGTCGCTCTATTCCAGGGAAGAAGATATTATCTTCACAGATGACAAAACTGAGCAAAAGGGAAATTTTCTGGCAATGCCCCTGTCAGAAGTGGGAGAGTCTAGATTTGAACCCAGAACTTTCTGACCTTTCATCATACTACCGTAGACCCCATGGTCTTCTGGTATAGCAGGTCTCTGATCTTCTTCAGAACCTTCCTCCATCCTCCTAGGTCCCGTCTTTGTCTTGGTTACCCCACCTTGCCTAGGCTGTTCTCTACCACTGTCTTCCTGCTAGCTGGGAGGCCAGAGAGCTGCAAGATACAGTAAAGAAAGTGTAGTGAATGAGCATCCTAGTCCTCAGAAACCTAGACCGGATTCTGAGGTGCTATGAGAAACAAGAAATCCCCAGCCTGGGAACTGCAGGCTTTAAGAGCCCTCAGTTCTAGGACCCCCTCAGGCCACGAGAGACTCGCTCCTCTTCCCTCCTGCATGTGGCAGCCTCTTCCATCTCTGAGAAGTCACAGGGTGACATTTGGGCTCAGAGTTGTTGCCCAGGGTCCAAATCCCACCCCCCTAAATGGAATGGGTGATGGGACATTCCTTTGCTTCAGAACCTAACAGCATAGGAAAGGTGTGTAAGAGCCTGAAGTCTAGGGTCACCCAGGAATGGCTTTGAGTCCTGGCTCTACCACTTGATGCTGAGAGCAAGTGTCTTAGCTTCTCTGAATCCTGAAACAATTGCTGAGAAAGACAGTGCATGCCTCTAATTCCAGCACTTTAAGAGGCAGAGACAAGAGGATCACCAGGTTTGAAACCAGTCTGAGTAACCTAGTGACTTAGCATGACTCTGGCTCAAAATAAAATTAAAAAAAAAAGATCAGGGATCTAGCTCAGTGCACAGGCTCTGGGTTCAATCCCCAGCACTATCACATTGGCTGTTAGAGATGTGAGACAATGCACAGAAATAAGGTAAGTACATGGAAAGTACTTAGTACAGCAGTTCCCTCACAGTAAGTGCTCTGGGAGAGCTGGGAACTTGACTTGCCACAGAAGCTCTGGAGTCCAGTGATCTAAACAGAAAAGATAGGGGTGGCAAGAAAAGCATGAGAACCACCTAAGTTGGGGGAAGCAGGGCAGGAACAGTGACTCACACAGATGCACTCAAATGAATTGCCCCAATTGACCACAGGAAGCAGATAAGAGTTTAGCAGAAGGGTCTTTTCAAGGTGGAAACCCACAGACAGTGTGGTAAGGAGGAAGCCAGAGAGGTCCAGGGGGGAAGGAGGAGGGAGGAGATGAAAGAAAAAGCCAGGCATGACAGCATCTCCAGCCCACAGTCCCTGAAGCATGTAAAGGATACCACCAAAGGCTGGCTGCCAAGGACCCAGGAAGGTCATCCCCACATATCCTCTTTGCTTCCACCCAAAGTCTAGGTTTGAAAAGAGAAAGAACCTCAAGTTGACTAAGCCCCTACTCTGAGTCCAGGGCCAGCTGAATTATACTTTGCCTCTGGATGTCTCTTTGCCTCAGTCCAACCCAACAGTGGTGGGTTACTGGAGGTCCTGGAGCAGAAGAGTTTCTCCAGGTATACTGCCAGAGCAAGACTTGAACCCAGGCCCTGTGCATCTCCACTCCAGACAGGTAGAATACCGAGTGTGGGCAATGGGCAAGTCACCTCTCTGGGCCTCTATTTTGTGGCTTTCTCGACATGCAGCTTCTGTGCTGAGATTGGAAGGATCCAGGCACAGAGGTAGCATTCAGTGTGTGTCATCTACAGAGCTTAGGATCTTCTTATGCAAAGCAGTCCCTCAGGACAGTCCCAGCTATGGGCTCAGAGTCCAAGCCTTGTGGTTGGGAGCCCAGCTCTGTACATTCTTCCTGGCGCTGTGACTTTACATGAATTCCTAGACTCCTCTGAACCCATGTCCTCTATTCTGAAATGAGGATAAAAGCTCTACAGAAGCACAGGGACATGGTGGGAGGGACACTGTGAGGATGAAGGCACCTAGGTGATTCAGGGTGGAGCAGAGACCAAAAGGCGGGACTGGAATTTCCCCGTGTGGGAGTGGATTGCCCAGACAATGAGGGATGATGGGGATGTGGGAAAGATGCAAATGGCCAGAAAGACCCAAACCACCACTGCAAAGAAACCAAACCATAGCCAAGATGGACATTCCCAACCGCAAGGAGAAGGCCTGATATGCACAGAACAAAGGTGAACTGGAAGGTTTGAGGGCTGGTGTCTTTCCCCTTTTCTCTGTCACTCAAGGTACCCACCAAGAGTGGACCACTCACAGTGACCTTGCTCTGTAGCCTGAAGGAAGTCACTCACCCACTGGTTTTTCTCTTTTTGGTATTCCTGCTAGGAGAAAGTGATGCTCACAAAGTTCCTGGGCAGCATGGTCCACATGGGAGGAGAATAAACTACTCAGAGGAAACCAGATAGAAGACCTCAGCAAGAAACACTCTGACCATAATTCATCCTCCCCAGAAAAAAAGTCTGTCATGGTATTGGCTGTATTCTCAGTGGCTGCTTCACTGCAGAACCCTCTCTTTGAGCTCTGCCTGGTGCAGATTCTGTCCTACAGGCTATCAGCAAAAAGTCAGACCTTTGGTCCACTTGTTCACAATACCACCTTTTCCTGCTCGGGGCTCCTCACTCTGCCTCCACACACAGATGAAAGATATTCAGGGACCTGATCTTGCAGAGGAAGTGTTAGTGACTCAGAACACACTCATATCTGTTATCTGGTTGGTTTTTCGCTGTGTCTTCCCCTGCGTGCTGCTGTGTTGAGGTGGGTGATCACAGGAAGTAAAGTCAGGAAGGAGAGAGCTGAAGACACTGAGTCCCGGACAGGTCAAGGAAGCTCATTTGAGGGATCACTTGTAACCCTAACCCTCAGCCTCCATTGGAGAAAGCATCTGGAATCCTCTTATTTCCCCCAAAAGGAATATTGCCGGGAATGCATTGGGATGCGGGGACAAAAGGAATAAGCTTTCACCAGGCCATGACTGTGTTGTAGGGGCTACAGTGAAAGCTTGACATGAGTGACTCCATCCACCCTCTTCCATAGACGCGAAGAGCCACAGACTACCCAGTTAGCAAGGGAATGGCCTATCACCTCAGTGCTCACCCATTTACCCAGGACTTTTACCCAGGACCCCAGGGTACCCGTACCCTAACCCCAATATACCTCCTTGTCTCTGTGGGAGGGCAGGGCTGCCAAATCTGCTTCCTAAGGACAGCAGAGTCCCATATCTAGATTTTCTTCATGTCAGGCCTTACTCTAGAACCACTCTGTCCTGAGTCCAACATGATAACATTCATAAGTCATCTATTTAACAAATGTTTATAGAGCACATCACATCTGGGTCCTGTTCCAGAAGATGGGCATGAGGAAAAACAGAGCCCAGCTGCAGAGGACCTGGTGGAGAAGACAGATGTAAGGCAAAATATCACCATTGTTCCAAGGAAAATAGCAATGAAGTGTGAGGGCACAGGCTGATCACCAGGTGGCAAGGGAAGAACCAGAGGAGGCCAGGTCAACTGCACAATTCAGCACTTCGTCATCACAGTCTTAAGGAATCTGAGATTTTGGGGCACAAACCTCTCAGATTCAAAATGAGGAAACTGAAACCAGGGTGGAGACACTGTTTGCAAACACCCATAACACACTGAGCTGTGCAGCATCAGAGTCCAAGGAGGCCCCAGGGTCTCTAACGCCTCTGGCCCTTTTCCAGCACAACCGAGGCTCCATTTGCACCTGTGTCAAAGGCCAACAGGAAATCAAGCATCTGGAGCCACGGTTCAAGATAAATCCATTGTCACAACCATCACGATTCAGTGACCTCAACATATTGGCCTCCTCCATCAAGTAAAATTTGACTCAGTAAAATTTGACTAAGTAAGTTGCCCACAGAAAGCTAAAACTTTCCTAATTTAGGCATGATGTGAGTTTTAAATCTCAGATAAAAGTCCAGAGACCTGAGGACCAGGTTCTGCTCCACAGAGTTGCAGGTACACAGACACCTTTCAGCAGCCTCTCCTCCCTTCCCAGGTTATGCTGATATCCAATAGCCCAAGCTGAGGGCACCTGCCCTGCACCCCTCGGACAGCAGGATAGGATGGAGAAAGGGCTGATGGGTGCTTAGCTATTTGATTACAATGAAAGAGGAGAACGTTGGTAGGACAATGAAACTGGTTTGCCAACTTGATTGGTTTGAGAGCCACCAATTAGGAAAGCATACTTCCAGCTATTTTTGGATGCATCCTTCTACCCTGATACTATTCCCTGCACTCTATCTCCTGGCTGCCAAGAAGTGAGTCGTTTCCACCATGACGTACTTTACTTGAAACAGACAACCATGGACTGAAACCTCGGAAACCAAAGGAATCATTGCTTCCTTCAAATTGTGAGTGTCAGGTATTGTTTCCAGCAAGGGGAAAGTTGACTAATACTGTTAGATATTTACCTTCAGTTCACTTTTGAATTCATTTTTGGATCTTTCTTCTTTCTTGTATCCTTTCTGGATCTCTTCTTTCCAAAGTCCAAGCACCTTTGTGACCTCCTTTCTTGATAACTATGGCTTTACTACAGGTTGTGGTGTGACCACCCTGCCTTCCCTCTTTATCCCCCCGTCTTGCACAGTTCCCAGCTCAGCAGCAACTTCCTGCTTCTCTGGTTAGTCATGGTGACCATGTGGAAGTGGGCAGGTTTCTTCTGGGCAAGGCTAAGAGTCTGAGAACCAGTTTTTACATAGCCCATCCCATACTCTGTGACCTTCACCCAGTTACATCCTTTTTTTTAAGTCAAGCAAGAATGTGTTATTTCAGATCCAAAGAAAGACAGAATGAATATTAAAGGGCAAATATCCCCAAAATATATCCGATGGACAGGCCTGCACATAGACTTATGTATGTATCTTTTTTAAGACACTCAAAAAAGTTTCAAGAATGGCAAAATATTGAAAACAACCTAAGAATCTACTAATTAGGAACTGGTTAAGAATATGTTACCTTATGCAATATTCTGTAATTGTTAATAAAAGTAAGACCACTTTATGTGTAGTTAATGGTATACTATCCAAAACCAACTAGTACGAACAAGGAATAGAAAAGGGTATGTGGTACATAATGTTTGGACAAACCACATTCACTCCACTGGGTTTGTTCCCTTATATGTGTGTAAATTAGCACTAGCAGACTACACAAGTAACTGTACCTAAGGAGAGGCACTGTTATGGAGATCAAATTTACACTTACTTTTCAGTATGCACACTTTGTGAATTGCATGCTAGGAAGTGTATCCATAAAGATAAGATTGGTAAGGAAAATCTTTAGTGATGATTCTTTAATCTTGGACCCAGAATCTTTGTGTTCTCCAGACCTTAATGATCCCTTTAGGAAAGGGAACACAGTGGATAAACCAGAGGAGGCACTACCTGGTTCCATGATACAGCTGTATCCATGGTCACTGTCCTCACTCCCAGGCCTCACTTCCCACCACAGGCCACGAGCATCTTATTCTGGATATGGCTCTGGTGGGAAAAGACTTCAGTGCTGAGGAAGAAGAAAGAAACTGAGAAGGACAGTGTGGGCCTTGTGACACTGCCTGTTTCTTGGGGCTGCCTTCCCCCCACCTTACCTCCCAGGAGTAGAGGAGGTTGGTAATGGTGCTTGTATTGCAAGAAACAGCAATCTCTAAGCTGAAATGGGTCTAAACCACTGAACTGATGGGTTGGCTTATATAACACAATGTATTGGCCCAGTCAACAGAAAGCTCAAGAACAGGGAGAGAGTGGTGGGGGAGGTTGAGGCAGAGACCTTGCAGCCTGTCAGAACTGCTTACCCGTCGTAGCTAAATCCCTTTTAACATGGTCTGAATTCTTTCCTCCAGCAGAATCCTGCTCACAGGAAGGTCTCATCTCATAGCCCAAAGCTCAGCTACCCGAGAAGAGCCACATTTTTCCATCTCCATTGAGAAAACGCCAAGGAAAAGACTACAGTTGGCCTGGCTGGAATAATACCCACTTCCACATCTAGAGAAGTGAGGTCCTAGTTTGGGTCCAGTGAGAATGTATTTCCTAAAAATCCATCAAGCATTACTGTCTCTCTGAACACCTAACTCTACACTCCTAGTAAGAGATACTGAGTATCTCTCCTCCCCAAGTACAAACTCTGAAATCAAATACTAGCCTGGCCTAGTTTTGCCTTCCTTGTATCCACAGCCCTTAACATAAGCTATGAGGTAGTAGAAATGATGGGTTCAAAAACATAGTGAGAAATAAAATGGTTTAGCCACTTTGAGTCCTGGCTACATTCCTTCAGGTGACTGTGGCAGTCCTCATCTGCTCTGGTGAAAACATCAAAGCCTTTTGGCAATATTCATCCTCCATAAAACGAACTGGGTCCGGGTACTTAGTCATTTAACAAGTACGGACTGAATATCACGTGATCCAGATATTGTTCTGGGTATTTGGATAAAGCAAGGAGCATACTAAAGAGAAATTCCCCTGAAACCCAAGGAGACTGAAAAGGAAAGAAAAAAAAAAGAAAAGAAATACAAGAAGATTGGCGAGAGGGCACAATTTTGAAATAGGTGGCCTCAGGGGAAAGTGATATTGAAGCAAAGCATTGAAGGAAATGGGAGACTAAATCATGGGCAAAGGTGTTCCAGGCAGAAAAATTAACAGATGCAAAGGCCCTGAGATAGAAGCAGGTCTGGAAGAATGAGGGGGCCAGTGTGCCTAAAGAGGGTTAGAGGGAGAAGTCCAGGTTTAAGGTAGGAGAGGAAATTGACCAGATCTACAATGGGCAGCCACTGTAAGGACTTTGGCTTTGAGTAAGTCAGTAAGCCCCTAGGAGGGTTTCTGACCGAAGGACTGACATCATCAGCACTGAGTTTAACAGAAGTCTTCTGCTTCTTGCTTACTTGGGGCAAAACTCCCAATACTCAAAATGAAGGAAAGATAGGTTTCTTTCTTACAGTTTGTGGAGGTTTCAGTCTATAATCAGCCTCTTCCAAGGCAGGGTGGCATGCTACTGGGGCAACACTTCAAGGTAGCAGCCAGAGCAAAAGGAGAAAACAAACCTCTTCTCCTGGCTAATATTGTACACAGGCCACCCCCAGCCCTCCAGGGCTGGTGTAGCACTCACAAAATCTCCTTGCCCTCCTTTGCGCAGGCTGAGGATACTTACAAAGCAAGAACTCTGGTTCCCTGTTGAGTCTCTCAGTTAAACTTCTAAACTGCTCAAGTTGACACCGTCATCCATAACACATTTAAGGAGTTCACCAAGGATCAAATAAAGGTGAATAAGATGTAAAGTCCATTGTATAAGTCCTGGAACAATCCATTGTTCAAATATCGGGAGGATGAAGAGAAAGAAGGAAATAACACTACGAAAAAATGGGGTAGGGGGGATAATAGGGAAATATGATATCCTGGAAGAGAAGTAATCATGTGAATCACGTGTTTTTGAGAGTTGAAGTAAAATGCTAATTGAGAATTGACCCTTGGATTTAGCATGGGCACATTGACTAGAGTAACTAGGATGGATTCAAAAGAGAACAGGAAAGGAATTGGAGTCAGTGAGTATAGACAGCCATTTCCAATTTAATGACAGAAAAGGCTGCTATATTAAACATGAAATTACCTTTGAAGATAGTCAAAAATTAAAATAGAATACAAAATATTCTATGTATTTATTATATACAGTGAAATTCTGATAATCAACTTCTCTTTCCTCTCCATCAGCAATTATGAATTCCTTAACTATGAAAACTGTCTTTGTGTTTTAGCCCACCCAGGACCCACTGAAACTTGACCTGACCCCACACTGGTCTGGCTGGGAAGTTCATTTCTATATATTGATACATCTAATATGAATAACAGAGGTTATCAGTCTTCCAATTTTTCAAAGCACAATTAGTCAAATTTACTATTTTAAGCAGGGTTCTTGCTGTGTTTCTCAAGAGGACTTCTAGCTTTTCCCTTAAGTTTGCTAAACACTTGTCTTTGTTTGCTATTTTCTGGAAATATTTCCCTCTCTGGCTCTGTACCTCCCTCCAGGAGCTTATTATTGACCAGAAGATATGAACTCATGTCTTCAGACTTCAACCTCCGTGCTGTTTCCCCCATGCAGAACTGGTTTCTGATTCCTTATTTGCAATCTTTGTGAAGATAACATCTGTAACTTAATTGATATGTTCTTCCATAGATTATTCTGCATGGCACCCTGCCTCCCCTCCAGAGCCTAGAAATAAATCATGGCAGCAACAAAGTCAAAATGCAATTCTTATAAAGACAGGAAATGACAGTTACTTAAACCATCTCACCCTGGGAGAACCCTGGACTGAATTATCCCACATACATGTGGTCCAAAGAATTGGTGAGATTCCTAGATTTGTTATCCAAAACCCTGACCATTTCAGTCAATAAATCTAGGCTGTCAACAGTGTAATGTCCATGCCAATAAAGGACATATGTCATCAGTATCAGAGCTGTTTGTTTGCTTGGATTTTTTTAAAGGTCAGTGTTTAAAGGGTAGCCCCCTGTGGGAAAGAATGCATGAGAATTCTGTTGAATTTTTTAAGCCTTTGACATTTAGGCATTAAATGATATTTGAAAGCTCTCTCTGCTTCTATCTCTATTTTTGCTCCTTTTGTCTTTCTGCCTCCCCCCAGATACTTTATAGGGGAAAAAAGAATATTTAAATAATACATAATTTTTGATATACAAGACATTAAGTTTTTTAAATTATACAATAAACTTGAGATTCAAAGATACACTTGGTAACTGTCCTTGGGGGCTTGTTGCTTTGTGGTGTGGGCTGATGCATGATTCCAACTCAGCCCATTTACAGACTTTGAGTGATATGTCTCCCCTCACAACTGACACAAGTCTTCCTCCAGGTTTGATTTCTGCTCCATCCCAGCTATAGCACTGTTCTGGAACCCATGAAGTAGCTAGAGACAGGTTTCACCAGTGGCAGAGAGAGTGACAGCAACTGCATGGCAGACAAGTCACACACACTGTGGCTTCCAAAAGGAATCTATGGGGCTAGGGAATCTCTGTTGTTGGTGATAAGAAGATTGGTGCCCTTTAGCACAGATGCCATTGCTTTTGTGAAACTTGAAAGGTTCTGTCTCACTTCAGATAACAAGCTGATTCTGCTTCTGCAGGGTAGCCCTGGTTCAGCTCACACTCATAAAATGTCCCCTGGGTGCTCTCCAGGGCTCAGTCCCATACTGCTTCGCAGAGGATCGCAGCAATAATAGCAAAGACATCCTTACAAGGACAATGTAATTGCACCCAGAAATGACCACCTACCCACAGCACAAACCAGTATTATCCCCCTTGCAACCTCTGGGAGCTGAACAGGCTAACTTGCAGAATAGAGCTGCTTAGTATTAACCATGTGGCAGCTGTGGGTATGTCTTCCAACGTGGACAACTTTGAATTTGTCACTATTGTCACCATCATTCTCCCACACATCACTGAGCACTATCCCTAAGCTAAGTGTGACAGTTGATCTTGATTGTCAACTTGACTGTCTTGAGTGATTCCTAGACTAGTGAAGCACACTTGCAGGTATATCTGGGTGGGACATGGGGCTGTGACCTTGGGGATAAATATGGTCCCTAGGCTCTTATCGCTCACTCTTCTCTCTGCTTCTCAAATTCCATGAGCTGAGCAACTTTTCACCCATCATGCTCTTTTGTTGTGATATTTCTGCCTTGGCACCAACAGTCCATGGACTGCAGCCTCTGAAACCATGAGGTAAAGTAAGTCCTATAGTCTTTAAGTTTATATATAGTGTTATACATATTTATAATATGTATTATATATGGTATTTTGTCCCAACAACAAAAAGGTGATTAACACACTGGATATGTAACATTCCTATGACGAACACAAATGTTAGCTATACTTGTAATTATCCTCCCTTTCTAGAAAAGTGGTACAGATCAAATATCGGGACTAAACAGCCCATTCCCCCTCCACCCACTTGAGCTCCTAGGACCATTCCTATAGCACCCCAGACCAGAGCACATGTGGTTCTTTTCTTCTTTCCTCCCTCTGCTCATGACACCATTTGTTTGTTCATGATCTTCAATAACTGTAGCTGCTTTACTTTTACCCCTGGGTATATGATTTGCAATCCTCTGGCTGTCAGACACAAGAACTTGGGCTTCTTCTAACACTTACAGAAGGACACTAAGGCTTAGGAGATAAGTTAATCAGAATATGCCAAAGTTCATTTTTATAATTCTACACAACAGTGTTTTAAAAATTAAGAATATTATCAAATTCCACAATCTTCACCAGATTTTTAATGCCCCCTCCCTTAGGCACTTAGCAGAATTTAGAGAAGGGCAGACAATTACTGCGTTGAGGTGTGTGGTATCATGGAAAGAGTTCAAACCGTTCACATTTCCCAACTCCGACCTTCATTGCTAAAGTATGATAGTGCAAGCTTAGTTTTATTTTTCCCTCTCCACATTATTATCTGTAAAATAAAAATGACACCTGGCATCTGAGCTAAGACACTTTGAGTTATGAAAGAAACAAGCTTTCCTTCAGCAAGACTGTTAGTAAATAGCTAATGATCTACACATGTGTGGGAAGTGAAGGAAAGAATACATAAAGAAAGGAGGAACAGAACCAGAAGAATCCCGAAGTGTCTTGTGATAACCTAAGGGAAACATGAACATCAAAGCCTAAAGATGATTGAGAATGGTGGTCAGCTCTGGGGACCCAGAAGGAAGAGGTCAAAACAAACAAGGATAGTAAGTCAGTCGAACAGGTCCAACTGTACCATACTTCCCTGAAAAGCAATCTTATGCCAGGGGAGAAGCCTCTCTGCGTGTCATATGTGTGTAAGTGTGTATGTGTGTAAGTGTGCACAGCAGAGAAGATGAGGCTCCATGCAATAAGTTACATGAGGCATCAAAAGCTAAAGGTGGGCAGGGGATTTAGCTCAGCGGCACAAGCGCCTGCCTGGCAAGCAGTAAGTCATGAGTTTGATTCCCACTACCAAAAAAAAAAAAAAGCTAGAGGTTACTTTTCAAGTTCTATTTCTACTCATGATTCAAAACAAATATGACTATTTAATATCCTTCTTCAAATCAACTCCAGAGAAGCCAAAGGAGTGAGACAAGGGAAACTAAAAACCACAAGAAACAGCAGGTGGCAACCAGCATGTTGAACTGGTGGCAGAAGTGGAAGGGGACACTGACTTTGGCCCTGTCGGGTGCAGCCCCCAGGACAGTAGAGTATGAGAGAGAGGGCAGACCCCAAGAATTCAGTTCCTGCTCCTTCCTACTCCAACCTGGGGAGGACCTATGTGACATAAAGCCGCCTGCCTGGCTTCTCAGTAGTGAAACCAGGGCAGGGCAGACGTCCCCTACTTGTGAGGCACTGAGTAGTAGGCAGAGTAACTGGCTCCACGTGGCCCTGCCTCCCCTGCTGTCTGAACTTCTGGGCTGTGAAGCCACAAGCTATGGAGTGTGACCTCCTGGCATTGCCTCTCCCTGAGTGGCGAAGGTGAAGACCTGAGCCGAGAGTTGTCTTATTACCTCTTTTCTGATACCTGGAGTCCCCCACCTCTTAGCTCACCTCTGCCTACGCACTGGGCTCTCTGGAATTGAAACAGATGCCATCTGGCCTCCCACAACAGCACTACCTGGAAGATGAGGCTAATATTCCTAAGGAAAATGGGCTCACAAGCCAAAATAGCATGACAGTTGTGAAGCAGACATTTCAACAGAAAGGTACTGTTTTTCTGGGTCCAGAAGCCAAGCTGTGTGGAGAGTAGGATCTCAGTTTTGTGAAAATAGGGAGAAAGTGTACTGATTTTGTTACCTAGAACACAGCTGACATTAGGTAAGTATGAGTTTCTACTTGCTTAAGATAGTTTGATTGATTCTCACCTCCATCCTTCAAAGTTGTACTTGTCACTCCCATATCATAAGTAAGAAGATGGGGCTCAGGCGGTCCTGTGATTTGCTGCAGAATGTCAAATTTATGTACACAGATTTGAACTTAGACCTGGGCTCGAGTGTTAGAACCCCCCCAGTTCAAGCCACCTTCTGACTGTGTAAATTTGGCCAAGTCACTTAATTCTCTGAACTCAGTTTGTTTTCTACAAAACATTGATGAATTGGCCCTAACTCATCAAGTTGTCATGAGGACATGTGTTTAGAATAGTTTCTGACACACACACATACTGTGCAATAAACATTAGGTGTTATTTTAATTTATTTTTGAATGAATGGTCCTTTTATCTATTCTGTTCTTTTGGCAAAATGTAATAGTTCTCCTCTCCACTTGTTCAAGAAACAGTCAGCTGGAATTATTACTTCGGTTTCTTGAATAGGAGAAGTTCTCTTAGACAGTCTACAAAGGAAGAGATGACTGAGCTTTGAAATCAAACCCTAATCTTTAGCAGAAGGCACAAAAGGAGAAAGCAGGCAAATAATGGAAAAAGGATTCTTCTAACCACCCAGAAAGAACACAAGCATTGTCATAGAAAAGGTCCTATCCCAAGACTTTATCTTATCCAGAAAGAATTGCAAGCAAATACCACAATATTAAATATTGGTGTATGCTCACTTAACTGAATACCAATGCAGTGGAATATTATAAAACTCTCAAAACTTAGCTTTACAAAGGCATTAAACATACACACATGGAGAAGCATTTGTAAAACACTTAAATGCAAAATGCTCAGCACAAAACTGAGCAAACCATGATGTAATTATAGGAAAATATGACTGTCCGTGAGCACGTATAGACAAAGATAAGAAGAGACAGTGAAGTGTGCTACTGTACAGGAAGTGCAGGTAATTTTTTAAAACTTTCTTTGAAGTGATAGTTCTTTCAATAGAAAAGTATGGAGGAATAGAACTATGTTGTGCATTTTTGTAAAAAAAGTCACACCAATGCAAACCTAATATTTTTCTCTTGAAGAAAATTAATATAAAATAAATATAATCTTACAGAGATGTATCACACCTATATAAAAATACAAAGGCCACCTACACACACATACATGGCCAAAGAAGGACAAATGGATCCCTAAACATCAATAGAATAAGAACACTTTGCTAATGAAAAATCCAGAAATGACCAACTGAACACTTTGTGACCAGGGTCATGCAGGAATCCTCCTGTTGTCCCCAGCTAGGCAGTGTCACTGCCCCTTGCAGATGAGGATGTGAGGCTCAGAGATGTGAAGTGGCTCCATCATGTCACACAGCTCTGGGTGTGGTTTCTGCCTCACCACAATCTGGTAGGCAAAATCAGACAGAAGATCAGTGGCTTTGGAGGTTTTTCTCCAACAGCCTCATCCCCCACTGTTATAACCATCCTTGGGCAAGGCACCTGCCTCCTCCCACCCCAGAGGGTGTGGCCTCCTGTCCTCCCCTGGCTGAGGCCTCTCTGTGAGTCAGAAGCTGGCGCTGTGCCTCAGCAGACAGCCTCAGCAGGCAGCCGTGCTTGGAAAGAGAGTAGAGTCCAGAATTTCCAAGTCCCCCCTGAGTATTCCTTTGTGACACAGAGACCCTGAGAAAGCACAGAGGTGTCCTGTCACATGCTGACAGTTGAACATCTGTGTCATGAGTGGTGGAAAAGTCACTCTAGCCACAGGCTGTTATCTGTGATTGATAACTGACAGAAGATATAAATGGAAATTTCAAAGGAAGAGGCATGACAGTCACTGGGGAGATGCAGAAATAAAGCTTGCAGAGGGGGGTATCTTTCTTGGGAACAATCCCTGGTCTGCACCAGGACCTGGCACAGAACATTGCCAAATTAAGATTTGATTAAATACTTGTTAAATGAATGGGTAGTCGATGATTAGCCTGGGAATCCATACAACTTTGGCTTGGTACTAACACAGGCATTTCAAACTCAGCATGTACCACACTGGATGCGTGACCTGCTTTTCCCTTCCCAGAGCTCCTCCTCCTCCTCCATTCCCTTTCACGGACGAGGGAAGCTGGTCCACTGGTTACCCAACCAGTCCTCACTGTCCCCACTGACTTCTTCCTGTCCCTCTGGCCCATCTCATCAATCAATGAGCCCCAGAGATTCTCAGAATTAACTCTCATTAAATTCCTCTGCCTCTTAACCAGGTGGAGTGATTGGGGTCATAGACTCCAGCCTGATGGCCCGAACCATTTTGTGCCCGTTTTATGCCCTTTGGTAACTCACTCAGCCTCTGAGGTCCTCAATTTCTTCCACTGTAAAATGAAGAAGTTAGTGGTACAGATTAAGTATCCCTTATCTGCAACCTGGGACAAGAAGCATTTCAGATTAGGGATGGGGAAGTGGAAATATTCATGTAAACAGATGGATGATAGATAGATAAACAGAGAGATACATAGGTACGTACATACATACATAGACAGAGGGATCTTAGGGATGGCTTGCAAATCTAAACACAACATTCATTTATGTTTCACATTCACCTTATCCAAAATATGATTGCACACAATACTTTCAGCATGCCTGGGTCTTGACGGAGACTCATCGTGTGTGAAACTTTCCACTTGGGTCATCATGTTAGTGCTCAAAAAGTTTTGGGCTCTGAGTTTTCCCCTGAGGGATGCACAGCCTATGCCTACCCGAGAAGACCAGTATGAGAACATAGTGGGGAAATGGATCATCTTCCATCTGACTTAATACAAAACCTCATTTAGAAGCCTCCCTGCTTGATGTCCTGACAACTTCCTCCTAGAAGCCACTATCTGGAATTCAAGTCTATTCTGTCGCTCAGGTTGTCTGGTGACAAGAGGCAGTTGTTTGGCATCACAGGATCTTAAAAATAGATTTGCATGTGCCTATTAAAACAATTGTTATTTAGATTTTCTCTCTCCCTCATTTTCTCATCTTAAAACATCCTAGGCAGGTCTGTGTGTTGAAGATTAAATCTCATAGCATGTGTGAGAGTCCCAAGTCCCAGGTCTAAGCTCTTTGCTACACAAGGGAAAGGGCAGGAAAATGCAGAATGAAGCTGGAGTTAAGTCCTGGATGTGGGGTCTAACTTAGTGGAGAAAGAAAGGAGGGCATGGCAGAATGCTATGGAAATTAGGCCAGCAGCCCACCTTGGGAGCCCGTCTTGTTTCATCAGGAGACCCCCGGAGCACTGCCCACTGTACATACTGCAGTGCTGGCCATCACAAGGAGCACTGCAGTGCTGGCTCTTCACATCTCTCTGCAGCCCCTCCCAACACACACACACACACACACACACACACACACACACACACACACGGTAGGCCTAGGCATGAGCCAAAGCAGCGCCCCAAAATGTGTCCTAGCAGACCCCACTGTATAGGTTGGAGAGCCCCCGATCAGAGAAATTGCCTTGGCTTATTCGGTATCCCAGCAGCCTCCTCGGACTGCAGTTAGTCCTTGACCATCTACTTGGTAGAGGAAGAAGTGGCAGAAATTGTTTTCAAATGGACAGATTTATACTAACTACAAAAAATAAAATCTAGAAGTTTTGAAAATTCCAGGGAAGAAAATGTCCAAGAATGCAGGCTGTGCGCCTCTAGCTTTTGAGCTCTCAGTACATGATTAGAAAGCAAGACAGACATGGTCGGGTCTGGCCTGGGGCTGGGATGGTTTTAGGATCACTTAGAATGGCAGGTGACCTTTTTGCTGGCCCAGAACAACTTTTGTCAAGTGCCTAATGTCACTCAAGTTCGGATACGAGCAAAATGGCATGTGGGGAGGGAATTGGTGCCCGAAGTAGAATCATGGTGTTTAACAACTGTGAAAGGGCTTTTGTTGGTGGGGAGGACTGTCTAAGTGACCCTAGAGTTGCTATTCTCCAGCTAACTTGGAGCCCGGGAGGACATCCAAGGTCAAAACAAAGGAAGACCTCATGTTACAGAAAAGTGCAAAGGCCTCCCGTACTGATAGGTACAAGTGCTGTGTGAGGTACAACAGAGACAGGGAGATGGACTTTGTAAAGATGAGAAAGAAAGAGAGGTAGGACTGGAGAGAGTCAGAAAGTAAAAAGAATCAAGATGCTATGTGTATATGTACCATACTCCACAGCGAACACACTTATTATGTATCACAATCATACAAAGTTATACATAGATTAATAAAAATTATACATACATTTGGAAATAAAGTAGGCAATAAATAAATAATAAGTAATTATTGCAGTAAAACACACATTGCCTTTAGTCCCCCTCAAAATACTCCTCCTCGCTCCAAACACGCTTCTCCCATTGCTCTTGCTAATTTCTTAAACTGTTCTGGAAGTCCTCTTTTGTGAGTGCTTTTAGTCACACTGTTATGACACTGCTTGACTCAAAATATTTGCCTTTGTGTGGTCTTTTTGACTTTGGGGAAGAGCTGGAAGTCACATGGCACCAGGTCCGGTGAATAAGGCGACCGAGGATACACCGTAATGTGTTTGCCAGTCTGTGTTTCTGTGGGACAGTGCTGAACAGCAGTGCTCACTTTATCTTTTAATCACGCCTGAAAAAGACACTTATGAAAGAAGACTTCTATAACTTCCAAAAGTGGCAAAGGTTATGGGACAAGTATACTTAAAGCAAAGGGGGAATGTTTTAGGTATTTTGAGAGGATTAATTTCAATGTGTCTTTTACTATAATACATTTTATTTTTTATTTTAAAAAGAAAAGACAGTAAGAACAAAAATAGAGAATTTCAAAAAGGAAAACAGGAGGTTAACAAGGGTTCATATATTACATATTATTATCTTCAAAGTAGTTGCTTATATTACAAAATACATGCATGAAAAATTGACCAAACAATATAAGCACAAACCATTCTTTTCAATGAACTAATAGAAATTAGTAGTATTACATATGTATATATATATATACATACACACACACATACACACACAAGATAGCTAAGATAATGGTAATACATTTTAACATATTTTTGGTTACCCTTTGTAAGTCCACACATAAATACGTATACACATGCGTATATACACAGATACATATATAATTGTATCCATATATGTGCTTTGCAGACATGAGTGTGAAGACATGTACATAATACATACACATGTTCATGTTTATATTTGTAATTATATGCACCTGCATCCATCTATAATCTATTTATATGTGTATATGTGTATACCAATGATAGATCATAAATAGATAATACATAGATAGATTAGTCTCCTAACATTAGGTTTCATTATTAGTCTCATTTTATAGTTAGGGAAACTGAGGCTCAGAAAAGTTATAATTTGCCAACATCACAAAGCTGGTTTTGCCGCCAGATGTGTCTTGGCATGTAATGGACACAGCCAGCTGCTCCAGATGTGTAAGGGCACAAGACCAAAAAGCCAGCTCCCAAGTAAGATGCCTAGGAAACCAACCCTCTCTTTCCTAGTTTTCCTCTCTCATTACCTGCTATGAAGATCATATTACCTCTAAGAGACCTTTTTTAGTCTCCTGAGCATTGGTTTAGGAGGAAGTGTTCTAGACTCAGGTGTACGGAGCAATAATTTCCCTTTAGTTTCCATTGTAATGTTGAACATTACAAATTGCCTCCTCCTAGGCTGAGTAGTGCATGTCTTTCCAAAGATTATTGAGCAGAAAGTCTGCGCAATATCCTGTGGTCTGTTACAGGCGGTAATAATCTTGACCACACTCAGTTAGCATCCCTGTGCTTCTGAGGACTTGGCAAGGTGGCTCATATATGAACCTGACCTTCAGAATAACCAGGCCAGGTAGGTGTGTGCCTCCTTCACAGTGTAAGCTCCAGAGACAGAGCTGGCAACAGAATGGCTCAGAGGCATAGGGCCCTGGTAGGCAGCACAGTGGCTGGCATGCAGCGAACAGTCAGTGTAGATAAATGGAAGGATGAGTGTTGGGAGGTTGTATTGTAAACATCACGCGCAGGATCTGAGAGCCTGTCTGGCTCCATAGTGGGCTCCATAGTTTGTGTTTCTTTTGCTATATTTGCTATATGTTTCTACCTTGCCATTACATTTTGTTCTCTCTGAGCCTTTTTCTTCAATCACACTTTTCAAAATCTGTGTGTGCATTTTCTTGGACTGGCTCTATTTATTTACCTGGAAGGGGATCTTCATTTTCAAAGTTCATGTGTCTGCTTGCAAGGCAAGGCTGTTTTTATGTGTGTCATTTCTCTGAGCCTTCACTTTTTTACTTTTTAATGGCCCAATTCAGATTTTCTCACTTCTCAGGAAGAAGTGTGAATGGGGTTTTGGTGGCAGACAAGGACTCTAGTCACATGAGCAATGAGATGTGGGTGGATTGAGAACCAGTCACTGGATTGCTTATTCGACAATCTGCAGGCTTCCACCTGTCCCCCACCTCCTTCAATAGGCAGAAATCTTAGTGCTGAGGCTGCTTCTGTCCCCAGTTGGGGGATGAATGCAAAGGGCAGGCTGACATGTGCATCAGTACCAAGGAAACTCAGACCAAGTAAGTCTCCATAGCTTCAGAACAACCATGATCCATTGCTGCTCACGCTGCATGTCCAGCAGGAGGCTTCTGAGGATTCTGCTCTGCTCCTAGCTCCAGGCTCAGGCTGGTGGAAGACCCACCACCTGGAATGCTGACAGCTCTCCCAATACAGGACACTGCCTTCCATGGGGTCTTACACCAGCAATTAGCTGCTTGGCCCAGAAACAATACATGGCACTTCTCTTCACATCTCCTGGCCAGAGCTAGCCATGGGGTCCCATCGAACCACAGAGAGGCCAGGAAATGCAGTCTTACCTTGGGGCCAGAAAAGAAAGGCACAAATAATGGATGAACAACACTAACAGCTGTACGTCTGCTGAGACTATTCCCCACTATAAAACCCACCCTGGTTTTCTCTCACCACCTAAATCAAGCGTGAGTCACAAAGGCTCTCATAGGGTGTCCTTTGCCTGACTCCCCCAGCCTCATATCCCCGGCTGTCCCACAGCCCCTCCAGTCACCGTGACCCAGATGATGGAGGTCTTCTATCAGGTCATGTGTGTGTTTCCACATGTCAGGCACTCACCCCTGAAAACCCAGGTCAAGTGGCTCCTCTCCCAAAGCAGCCTCCACTGACACTTCCCATTGTAACTGAGTCCCTTTCACCACAATCCTTAGCACCCTGTCCATTGCATTTCACATTTTGCCCTTTCTGCTTACTCCTGTGTGTGTGTGCCCCCCATCAATCTCACCTCATGGGACAGTAGCTATGTTCTGCTCATCTCACAACGCCCAGGCCTGCAACACCACCTCCAGTGTGAATGAGACATTCAGCATACATGGAATTTGTACTGGGTTTTCTAGGTATGTCTTATCAGGTTTTTTTGAAGTGTTATAAAAATAGGCTCTGTGGTCTATGATTCATTTCACAATTTCCCAAAAGATAGCCCACTTGGTTATTTTCACTTCTCCCCGTGGCTGTTGGGTCACACAATCAGATTCAATATTAACACTCAAAATGGTATGCTTCAGAGAGGAAAATAGAGTCAGATTTGTGACAGAACTTTATTACACAGGGATCCAGAGAGCATCACTGTCATGAAAGCATGGGTGTATGACTATTGTCCCTGTGTTCTCACCATTCTTCTAGAAGGATGAGTAGGTGGATAGTGATATTGTTTCCTTGAACCTGAAGCGGAAGAAGCTCCGTCAAATTATGTATTAGTGAAGCCTCCTTTGGTAAGTGGAACAATAACCCCACTTAAGCCAGCTTACAGTACAAGGAAAGTCCTACTAGGGAGCATCTTGTGGAAACCAAGAGCATAAAGCAGCTGGGCCTTGGAAGCAGAAGAGTGACTCTGGGACTTCTGTTTCTCTGACCACTGAACTGTTCCCTACACAGCACCTTCAACCTTGTCTCTCTTTGAAGACCTGTTCCCGTCCCTTTTCCACCCCACTTGGTGGGAAATACAGTCTCAGGGAACCCACTGCCTCACAGGGGTGCTGCACAACTCTCTAGGTTCGAGATCTAAAGGAATCCACTGACCAAGCAAGGGTCAACTGTCCTAATCCTCTGAGCCCAAAGACCAGAGACATACTGTGATCTAGGTACTCCTACCATTGGAAGAAAAGAGGTGATAAAAATTAATAAGAACTCTTAAGTCTCACTGTGGATAATCAGTCTAACAAAATTAAGGGGATGGTGCTGGCTACCTGCCATTCAGGAGCAGCATATGACTGAAATACAGACTCCAGGGCCAGTCCCCAGTGAGTCTTAGTTAGTAGGTTCAGCCCCCACCCTAGGTTCTATGGTACAAGCGAGCATCTCAGGTAATTGTGATGCACTGTCAGATGGAGAGGCACTGCTTTAGTCTACACTTCAAATTCCATTTTATGTCTCTGCTTTATTCATTTCTGCTTTTAGGTTTATTACTGTTTCTACTTCCGTACACTTGATAATTTGTACCCATTCTAGGTTATTTACATGGAGATTTAATTCCTAGGTTTTCTTCTTTCTCACTAATAGAAGCCAATAGGAGCCATACTTTTTCCTCTAAGCACCCAGGTGGCAGCATTCCATAAATTTATGTGATAAAGCTGTGTTTCTATCTTCATTCTTTAAACACTCTGTTTTGAATTTCTTCCCTTTCTATGGCTTTATTTAGGAATGTTTCCAACTTCTATGGGACTGGATGACTCCTTATTGTTTGTGAAATTTATTCCTAACTTCCCTGAACTATAAAAGCAAATGTTTCTGTCTTTTCTTGTTGAATAAGTGTTTCTGTATCCCAGTGTTTGATGCATTTCATGGAAAATCTATCCAGGAAGGTTAACTGGAAAAGTCCAAAATTTGGATGTTGTTACACCATACTCTACCACACCCCGCTGAAAACCACCTTTATCTCGTAGGAGGCAAAGCGCAGGTCCTCGGAGTTGAATCTGGCTGTTCTTCTAATTAGCTCCACGCAACCTTAGATAAATGATTCACCTCTTCAGAGTCCGTTCTCTTGCCTGGGGAAATCATGAGTAAAGACAGGCATGCACTTGACACTTGATCTTCATAGCATCAGTTATGCAGAGCTTGCCCTGGAGGACCAGTGGGGTTATTTAGGTGAGTGAAGACATCGAAGAGGTTCTAGTGGAGTGCAGTACTCAGCATCCCTGGTGTGCATCAGGCTCTTTCGATGAAAGGGAGCCGATGGAGAATGAAAAGCATCAGTGAAAACAAGCACAGGGTTGTACCTACTTAGCTGCTGTTTAGCACATAGCAGAATCTGAGCACCTTTCCTGTCCTTCCTCCCCTGTCCAACTCCTACTTGTTTTTTTAAAAACGTCAGCTCAGAGAGACTGCCTCCAGGAAGTATCTGCCCATCTCCTCTCCTGTCCCCGTCCTACACCACGGATTCCTATACATTATCCCCATTAGCATTACCTACTGCCTTATTCATCTCCTGAACTACACTCTGATCTTCTCAACGGGAGGCTGGGATAGTGAACAAGAGAGGCTGACACTGACACCCAGCACCAGGTCAATGAAGAGCATGCAGAGCACACATAGTGTCACAAGGACAAGAAGGGAAATGCTTTATCCGTATCTATTTATGCAGCACCTACTGCTTCCCAGGCACTGGACGTACAGATGTGAATAAGAAGTCATAGTGGGGAATATGGACTTTGAAACAGGCAGTCACACAGGGTAGGAAGAAGGAGAGGGAGCCCTGATGATGAGTGGAGTAAAGGACGGGGGCAAGAGGACCAGGCATTTCTTCTACCATTGGCTGGCAGAGATGCTGCTAGGAAGATCTGGCTGCTAGTGTGGGGCTACAGAGATAAGGAGTTGGCAATGTAAAGAACAAGGAAGCAACAGGTGAATGGCAGAAAACACAAGGAAAGGAGTCGTGTGATGGGGTGTCTGAGGGCAAGAAAAAGTCACATGGCTGGGTTGCTGAGGGGGAGAGTGGTACGGGGAGAAAAATGGGTACAACGATCCAGGCCTGTGAGCCATGCTAAGGGTACAAGCTTTGGAGCAAGAGGGGCCTCCTGGGGAGTTCACGCCATCAGCCTAAGTGGGGTAGGGGATGATGAGAGATACAGAAGAGGGTACATAGACAGGGACTGGCCACAGGGTCAAAAAAAGAAGGGAGGTCGCAATGCTTGGGACTTTCAATAATGTATTAGCTAGGGTCCTCTAAGTGGAACATATGTAATGTTAAAATATATAAGATTATACAAAGGGTTTATGAGGTAGACTTTCAGAATCAAAATCAGAAGAGTTCCATTGGTCATCTGCTGCATCAGAAACTAAAGAATCCAGTAGCGGCAGCAATTAGAGGTGAAAGCGCTGGACCCTCACTGCAGAGGCAGTGAGTTTGAGTTTGTGTCTGAAAGTCAAAGTCTGTGCAGAAAGCCTGAAAGAACTGGACGCGAACATCGAAAGGCAATGGTGAAGACTAGAGTTCTTCCAGAGAAAAAGGAAAGACTTCTTTCTCCCTTCCCTTATTATTCCATCCAGGCTGCAATCTTATTGGTTGGTGCCATCTACATCTAGGTGGGTCTCTCCTCCTCCGTTTACAGCCTACATGTCAATTACCCACATCCAGAGCTTTACTAACCTTACTCAAGTCACACTGCCATATCACAATTAAATATCACAAGTGACATCACCCTCAAAAGGGGAAGAATACATGGGAAGATGAAGTTTTGAGGGATGAGTGGAGAAGACAGTGATTTGGGCAGGTCACATTTTACTTGTCTTTGGGACGTGTGAAGGAGAATATATTCAATCAGCATTGACTGTGTGATGATGATGATGATGATGATGATGATGATGATGATAGCAACTCAAAGGAGCCTTCACAGTAACTTTAGTAACCTCAGGAAGAAGGAAACTGAGACCCAGAGATGTCAAATAATTGCTCAAAATTACATAGACATCAAGTGGCAGAGCAGTTTCATACACAAAGACCCAGGTTCCAGAGCTCACACTGGGGACCTGAGACTCAGAAGACAGCTGCCCTAGACCTAGAGATACAGCTGGAAAGACATACACACATGTGTACCCAGCCATTGAAGGCGCTCCAGTGAAATGCCTTGTGAGGACCAAGCATCAGTTTGGGAAAACCAAGAGCATGAGTGCCAGGAGGAAAGGAAGAGAAGCTGGCATTTCAGATGCAGCTTGAAATTCAGGAAGTCAGATCTCAGAGGGAGGACTTCTGAATCTGGAAGTCAGGAAGCCATTAGTTCTCTTAGCAACTAGTTGCACTGATAAGAACATCATGGAGTAATAAGGGAGATCTTTATAGCAGAGAGTTGAAAAGTCCGTTGGACTCAAAGGCATGAGAAGCCAGGGATTTAGCTCAGTAGTATAAGCACTTGCCTGGCAAGTGTGAGGTTGTGAGTTCAATCCCCCGTACCAAAACAAACAAACAAAATACCCAAGGAATGAGATAGAGGGTATAGATGAGTATTTGTGACAGTTGATGAAAGAGGCAGGAAGTTAAGAGTTAGAGTGAAAGGAGAGTTTTTAAGATAATGAAGTCAGTAGAGGATAGTTAAGTACTGAGGAGAAGGAGCCAAGAGAGAGGTAGGGTGGAGAATATGTGCCTAGGGGACTGAGATTTGGAGGTCAGGGGCTCAGGAGGGATAGAGTCATGCACAGGCAGGGATCCTAGGAGGCAAGAAAGAGGCAGAAAACACAGGCTGAGGAGACAACATGAACCATGGGTGCACACAGGACCCCAAGAAGCACTGGGAGGGGCGTGGGTTTTACTATAGCCCAAGTGTACATGGCCATGAGGTCCTCCTCCAAGAGCACCCAGCCAGCCAGGTGTAATTGAGATGCCTTACTCAAATTTAGCTCTTTGCCAGAGAACAGTACCAAAAGACATGGGGCAGAATTAAAAATATTGGCAGCAAAGTGGTGGGCTGGGCGTGGAGGAAAGCTAGAGAAAAGTGATACATTCAGAAGGACTGGCATTGGGCCAGCTTGACCCTTGGAGACCCTGCCCAGGCCAGGCCTGGTGGAAGGAAACGTGAGTCTTCCCTATGCCGAATCTCTGAGGTCCCGGGGGAGCATTGCAGTGCTGGCCTAATTGTAATCCCTAAGTACATATGCCATGTCCTAGAGTCAATATGTAGAGTTAATACAATCCCAATGTAAATCCTCCTAAGTCCTCTAATAGAATTTGACAGCTCCAAGTGTGGGACACTTATTCTTTCAGGTAAGAAACCATCAAAGGATTTGTCTTTTCATGGCAATGATAGCCGATCCCTTCTGAGTGATTAAGATGTGACTTGTCAATCACTGAACCACCCTGTACTGAATTAAAAAAAAACAGCAAAGGTCATTAGCAGAGAGAGATTCCTGAGATGTGTGTGAACTCTGGCAAAACCAATGTTAGGGGAAGGAGCTCACTGGAAAAAGAGGTCAGTATTTAATAAGCATCACTGGGACAGTTGGCTAACAGGCCAGAGGAGACTTCATTTAAATTCACACAGTATGCCCGTCAAGTTCAGCTGTATCTTACCGTTAATCTGTGAGAAACCTGAAGACAAAGAGCCAGCATTATCACCCCTGCTGCTGATGAGGAGATAAATTTCTAGCTATTGAAGATACAGATACCATCACTGTATTGATGCATGGGTTCAAATATATAAGAATGAAAATTGTTTGCACCACACTGTAATAAAAATAAATATCAAAAGGAAAGCTACGTCATTTGTTATGTCTGCTGCATTTTTTTTCCAAGCCTGCTTACTGCCCAAAGCAGATAAAGGGCCACTGTGTGATTTGCCCAGTAAGTGGTCAAAGGAGATGAGCAAAGTCGCATGAGGAAATGGAGATAGTAAATCAGCATGTGGAAACAGGTACAGTCTTACCGGCTAGGGAATATAATTGATAGTCAAGCAACTTTTAGGCCCCATTATATGCCTATTAAGGCCACAAAAATAAATAAGATAAAACCCAAGATCCACAGCCAGTAGAACCAGTCCTTCCACATGGATTTCCAGAAAGACTGGAAAAATTTCCAAAAGCCATCAGGCAGCATAAGGGAGCGCTGCTGCCATGACTCTGATTAGTAATTCTCTCTTTGGTTAAAAAAATAAAATAAAATAAATAAAAAACACAATACTATCCCAAGAGAAAGAAAAACATGGTAATAGCATCACAATACCTATAATAACTGGTAACTACCAATAACCCCAAAGCCAAAGGAGAGAGGCCAAGTGAGCAAAATGAATATGTCAAGATGCTGGAATAACACAGCCCCGGGGTAGATGGATGGCAGGGGCACAGTGGGTCCGGGAAGCCTTGGCATGAAATATGCATGGTGATCATTAACGTGCAAATCAAAGGTCTTCCCGGATATTGATAAGGAAGAGACTTAGAAGGAGATGAAATTCACTTAGATTCTAACATTCATTAAGATTTTATGATGAGTTGGATACTAATTTTAGTCATTCATTCAACATTCATTGAGAATTGACTACACGCCATACACTAGGGATTTTAAGAGAAGAAAGAAATGCTTTCTACCCCACAAAAGCCTGGCAGTCAAAAGGGAATATTGAAGTACCCTTCCTGTGAGCCAGCAGTAACTCTGGGCTGGGAAGAGAAGCAGGAAATGCTCCTCCCATGAGCCAGTGCTAACTGTAAGCCAGGAGGAGAAACAGGAAGCACCCTTCTCATGAGCCTGCCATTGCTTGGGCTAGGAGACAAGAAGAGTCGAGCCTCCCACAACTGGCTGATTCAGAGGATCACAGACTGAGTTGATAGCAACTGAGGTACAAAAACAACTTAATGCTTGTATTGTTTGATTGACTTTGCAGGCCTAAAGCTGGTAGTCTGAGCGTCTATTTAGAGGATAACAATATGCAATATAGCAAATACGGGGGATTTCCTTCTGTCTTGTTTTTGAAATCCAACATTGTTCTCACTGTTTTGTTTTGCTCCATTTTATTGGTTTTTTTAAATTCAATGTTTTGTGTTAATTGGCTTTATTCTGTTCTGTTTCGTTTGATTTTATTATGTCTGATGGTATGGAGACTAATTTTGAAGATAACAAGAGGCATTATGGTAGCAGTGGTTGATGTCCTATTATCCTGTTCTGAAGTTCTGCATCACTTTCACTGATTTGTTTTGATTGACTTTATTCTGTTTATTTTGTTTGGTTTTATTCTCTTTAAAATTAAAAAAGGGAATATTGACATACACAGACCCACACACTTCAGTCAAGTACGGCAATTGCTACAGAAGGTTTTGATGGTGTGTTGTGTGGACAGAGAAAGAGATCTAGATGACATCACAGGTCTTCATCTGCAGAATTAGGACGAATCACAGCTTTGGATGGACAGTGTTCCAGACAGGAGAGCAGTGGTGCACAGGTCTACAGATCAGGTTTGTGTGTGTTGGGTGTGGGAGGGGTCTCCCAGTGTCTCTATGTGTAAAGAGTCTGTGTACTTCTTTCATAGGACCCGGGATCTAGCATTCCCTCCCGAGAGTTGACACCTGTCTATCATTTCCCACCATGGTCATACATGCTCCAGTCAACCCCCCCCCCCACATACACACACACACTATGAGTCCAGAGAACACATCCTCTCTGAATCATCCTGAGCTGTTTGCCCTGGCTGATATTGCTGGTGTTGTATTATATGCCACACAAATAGCATTTTCTCAAGGTCACTCTAAGTAAGAAAGGATTCTTGTTACTACATATGTTTTGCTTCCCATTCGCTGTAGAGTGTTTCTTCTTAAAAAGATGCTTGAATAAGATCCAAACGTATCAAGAGGAAGGATGGAAACTTGGGTGGAAGAACCCCACTCATACCTTGAAACTGCTGGATACAGAAACTGCTGTTCACAAATTGAGAGTAAACTAAGGAAAGTGAAGGCAAGAACCCGAACCCCTCTGCTTTAATCAGCATTAGTGGGTATGCAGAATGCTGAGTTCTGAAGGAAAGTCATGAGGGCAAGCAGCTATGGGTCTCCCTTTGAAACACTGATGCTTTTGAAAGCTGTGAGTGTTACTACAACTCAGCAAATGGTTGAATTTGAAGGCATGGTATTTAGAACCTAGTATGTTCTATAAAGGAAAAGCTGGGGGCGTTGTTGAAAAGGAAAGGAGGATGTAAGTGAAGAGGTGCTTGAGAATAACAAAAAGAAAGGGCTTAGTGGAATGTGTGCTTAGGACAGCAGGAGTTTAACATCTTTACAAAGGATTCCGTTCTCTGCTGGGATGGCCTAGGCCGCTAAGGCATTGTCTTGCATACATCCAGGAAGTAAGGAAAGGGCACAAGTTAACGTAGTTCTTCATTCCTGTTGCCCTCAAAGGACCAAGGTCCCGAAAGGGGAGACCAGTCCAGAGACAGACTCAGGGAAGGAAGCTGGGCAGCTGCACCGTGCAGCTGGAGAGCAGTACCGTTTCCAAGAACAACAACGCTTTGGGAGCCATGCGTGTCAGTGGTGGCAGTGAGTGGCAGTCAAGCTAAGATGAGGACCCCTCTTGTGGAAGCTGTCACTCAGCAGCAGCAGAGTCACCTGGAGCAACAAGGCACTAATTATAGCCAACTGAGCCAGCTGAGAGTCTGCACAAGACACTCGAGTTGGAGATGATCCTTCAGAAAGGGATGTTAATGTGAAGAGAGCAGACAAGTTGGCATGATGCCCGTTGAGTGTCGTTAACACAAGTCAGAAGATGCTGTGCCACCTGAGTCACACCGCACTATCAGAAATCCACCCTTGAGTTTCTGTCTCTAAGTCACTAATCAATTTCTCTTGTGTTACGAACCCTCAGACCTCCCAAGTAATTTGATTATAGTTTCATATTTATCCACATAATTCTATCATCAGCTATTGAGGATATGTGCCATGTTCGTGCGGGAGAAGCAAAGGATGGGACATAGAGATCTAAGGTTGCTCTCTAGTCCTCAGTCCTGTACTGGGCTTCAGGGAGGGCAGGAGTTCCAAGAGATGACCCACAGGGCTCCCCAGCCACCGTCCACCATGACCCCACTCCAACACATACAGCAGTTCCTATGCTCCCCCCTGGAATAGTTCCACCCCACGGGCTGGTACTTTGAACTGGGTTTGTGCAACAAAGACTGCTCTCTTCTGGCTAAAGTCTGTGTCCTCCTCTCCATGGTAGGCATATGTTTGAACTTTGTCCCTCATTTCGTCTTACAGTCATATGTGGCCTGGCCATTAAGTTCTTCCCTGACACACAGAAGCTAAACACATGTATGTGCACTAGCATTCTCCCATTCACCACTCTCACTTGTATCCTTCTTCACTCGGGCTCCTCTCTGGTGGCCTGAAGTGGAGACAAACTATTTGGCGTCATGGTGAAGCTCTCAGTTAAAGATGCAGAGCATCCAGTAACCTCCCCAGGCATCCTCAGCATCAAAGCTGGCTCATTGCTGACCTGAACACACAACTTACCCTACAACAGAGGTAATAAATAGAGTGCTGCAGTATCTAACCCACAATGCTGGGATTACACGTTATAGCAGCAAGCATTGCACTACTGACTCAGATGGCAGAGTTGAAGGTGTGGTCAGCTAGTGCTGACCAGCTAGTGGGCCTGCAACCCACAGATGATTGCATTTACCCTTTCCTTGCCTGTGGCCATCAGAGGGATGGTGTTCTCGTCTGCTACTCAAGGCTGACCAGTGTGAGAGGTTGGTGGCTTTCTTAAATGGTGGCCTCATTCAACTCTACAAAGGGAAACAGGATTGCACAAAATTCTGGGGCTGGGGGGCAGTACCAGAAAAGGAAGATCCATGTATGTGATAACTAGGCTATGATCTTCTAGGTCCACGATGAGTTAAATGCTATCCCCAGACAAGCTCTAAGTGACAGCATGACACAAGCTAGCGTGGTGTAGGTCCCCACGGCCACTTGAGTAGCGGGTACTTTTCTACCTGTGGCTGGCACGTAGAGCTTTCTCCTCAGAAGGGATCCCTCGCCACATGTAATACCCATCCTTCGCAGTAACACATGGCTCGGCTTGTGATTTTGCGGTTAGGGCCAGAAACTGGTTAAAAGCAATTCACATGAGCCACAGGAGGGGAAAAAATTGAGATACCTGAACCGGAAACAAATGTTCCTGCTGCAGAGCAGCTTTTTAAAGCAGAAGCCCAGATAACTTCTAAAACCTTCTTGAAAAGCCGTGAACTGATCTACTTGTGTCAGAGCCCAACTTTGAGATCAGCTCTTGATTATTTCGCCCAGGGCCACAGCAGCATGCCTAAGAACAACTAATGCGAAGAGCTGGGTGACCAAGTTACACCCAGCGAAATCTAGCACCTGTCTAGTCCAGAGAGGCCAAGACTCCAGCCGGGCTGTGATTCTTCCTTCACATACTTGAGGCCTCCCGGGTGGGCCCAGCAGGGCCGCTGGGCAGGTGTAGTGGAGGGGAGACACATGGAGACTATTGCCACTGAAGGGAACTAATTCTCTACAGTTACAACTGTCCAAAGGGTGGAGCGAGGTGTCCTGAATGGAGGCAGTGAGCTCCCTGTCCTGGGAGAGATGCAAGCAAATCAGCGTGGCTGTGTCTCGGCAAGGTTATTACAGGGCTGCTCTTCGAGGTAGCAGGAGGATGTGCTTGCAGCGTGTGTCAGGTCTAAAATGCTGCGCTTCTGGGACAAGATTCCTTCCCCAGACAGGGCAGCACCTGCTGCCCCACCTGCCGACTCCCTTTCTGGTAACAAATGTCCCCCCACGCTCTTTGCCAGAGCTGGGTCTCCTAACCCACAAGCTTGGGGACAAGCAGCCCCAGGCACCAAGAGGTTGTGCCTGTTCTCTAAGCCCAAGGTCAGGTCACATCTCTGGTGACAGTGATTATTTCAGGAGTAAGTGGGCGACTTAAGTTAATCCAATCAGAGTGAAGTCTGGGCTTTATCTACGAGCTGCCGAGAAGGAAATCTTGCTCTCTCCTGCAGGCCTGCAAGCAGGAAGGCTAAAAATGTTCGCCAGAAGCCTTCTTCTCGGCCGAGGGGCTTGAGGAGAGAGTCACCAGCAGAAACGGGGATGAAAAGCTGTGAAAAAACCATGGTCTGAACACTGTTTAAGCGCTTAGGTTCAGCTCTACCTGAAGCCAGAGAGCTATTCAGTTTACTGAGAAAATAAATTTTATTTTTTATCAACATAGTTTAGGGTTTGAGTCCTGCCCTCACCCCCTCACTTTTCAAAGAACAGCCATGTAGTGCATAACAAGGTGTGCTGGAAGAATCTTGGGAAACAGCACATAAGTCCTGAGGGAGCAGGGAAAATAAGGAATCAACACAGCCTTCAGGAGAGGGGTGCAGAAACTGGGGAGAGGATGGATTAGCCCTCAGCCTTGGACCCTACGGCTGGCTCGACTAAGGGTGAGCAAACCACGAGACAGCCTGGGGTGTGTGTTATTAGCATTCTCCCTTTTTGCCAAGCCCAAGAAAGTCGTCCTAGATGTTCAAAGCACCTCACGTGCTCTTTGAAGCATTACGTGGAACAGTGAAAAATTGGAAACAGTCTGAACGCACAGCAATCGGGGGCTGGTCCAGCGCGCTCGTTGCCTGCAGCACGGCGTTTATGAAGTGCGTGTAATAACATGGAAAATACTTATGAGGGTGTGAGTGAAAACGGGGTTTGAAATTGCCGAGTCACTCAGAGCTCAACTATGTGAAAAAGGAAGAAATGAAAAGAACCACAGACGGGAAAAAACTAAGCAAGTAAATGTACCCCGAAACTAATGCTTGCTTGGTAAGATAATTTTTCTTTCCGTTTTCTTTTCTGTTTGCTCGCAGTGTCATTTTGGTGCCACATGACTGTTTTGTGTGATGTTAGCTGGTGATGTGCTGCATAGCGACAGGGCCACACACCTAAGCCATCTCTGACAAAGGGACTGACAGATGAACGGTGTGACTGTCCCTTTGACCAAGGAAAGACAGGAGACCTTGACCAGAGGCCAAATCTGGTCCCAGATGTCTCACTCGGCAGATGGATGACTCGAGGCAGATCTACCGGTGTTTCTGGCCCTCAGCAGCCCCTGCTTGCGGACCAGAGTCAGTAAGCAGCCTTCAGCGCCAAACTCAGGCTCCTGCTGACCGGACAAATTCACCTCTGCCCTCGCGCTTCCAGCGATGGGCACCATCCGCACGCTGGCCTGCCAGTGAGGCCACTTTTTAAACTGTGAATGGCTCCACACAGCTGGGAGGCTGTCTCGTTAGAAGTCCTCTCCCCCTCTGTCCCCTTCAGCCGCATCTGTTGTCATTCCTGCCTCCTCGAGTTAAGCCATCTGTAAATAGCAAGACAGGATTCGCTGTGACGGCTCTCCAGGCTGTGCCCTTTCTGCTTGTTGTGTGACAGTCTTTTTCTCAGCTCCCCAGAAATATGGCCTGGAAATCAGAAGCCTCAAATGGCCCCATCCTTCCTGGGCTTTCTTGGGGGTGCAAAGCCACAGATTCCGGTAGTGACCATCAGAGAGGGCCCCAAGTCTTAATGAGACACATCCTGAAGTGTTGTCTTTGCCAAGGGCATAGGATTCTTCTCAATCTTTTAAAGACCAGATCCTGGAAAACAGGAACGGCACCATGCGCTGGCCACCAAGGCTCTGTCTGGTGGTGAAACCCTTTCTCAGAGGTGGGTAGGAAGTGACAGGAAGAATACGGGCAGTGAGAGTCACCAAGGCCCTCACACACGATCTGACCCACCTGCTGTTGGGAGAGACAAAGAAACCAAATCTAGAAAGAGCTGAAACCCACCTAGGGCTCGCAGCTGGTCAGCAGTAGAGGTCAGGCTGAAGCCCAGCTTCGCTGCCCCTGCCTTTATACACAGCCCAAACATTACCCCCAGGCTGAGGGTCTCTCGGAGGCCCTGTCCCCGCCTGGGAGGCTCCCAGCTCTCCCCGTCCCTGCCCTCAGCCCTCTATCCTCCTGTCACCCTCCCTGGCCCGAGACTGAGGTCCTCGGGGCCACAGGGAGGGACACACTCACTCAGCTGGCACTGCTGTCTTCCTTGCTACCTGACCAGTTCCACCCCATCCTTCAAGACAAGCCGAAACCACAGCCTCAGAAAAGGGAACTCTTCCCCGCCTCCCAAAGGCAGACTTCATTCCTCTCGCCGCTGCGTCCAAATGCTTTGGTCAATACTTTTATTATAGCACCTGACATCGTGTCCTGGCTCAGGGTTTCTCAACCTCAGCACTTATTGACGGCGCGGCCGGATCACTCTTTGTACAGGAGGATGTTCTGCTCCTTCTGGAAGCTTCTGCGGCAACCCTGCCTTCTACGCACTGTATGCTGGGAGCAATTCCCTGACCCCCATCCAGCAATAACAGAGGGAAGATAAAGATTGATAGGAGGGAGACCAGGGAAATGTCCCTGCAGTAGAAGGCTGCAACTTCAGAACACAGTCAATGTCACCCAAGGTTATCCACATCTGTACCCCCTACATCTGTTCATGCTTCCCTTGTCGCCAGAGCTATCACACCCAAAGCTCTTAAAGAGACTACAAGTCCACAGATTACCTTAATCGATAAGCTAAAGGGAGGATACTTAATCTTAAGATAAAGCAACAGATTCAGAGATTTCAAAGAGTTCTTGGGAAAAACAGATCACTCACCTTTAAAAACATGAGACCAATCAGTGCCTCGCTCCTGTAAAATGGGCCACACTTGTCACCTGTAAAATGAGCCACTATCTTTTTAGCCATGGGGTGGGCTATCAATTTTCTCCTGAAAACAAGACCCAAACTTTTTATAGGTTCAAAATTCCACAAATTTCCACTGCCCCCCCAAAAAACAAACCCACATAAATATTCCCAGTTCCAGACTATTACATGCCTCTCGCTTGAAGGTCCGAACCCTATTTCTTTGACATTCTGACTGATAAATTCTTTACACCCTTAAAAAAAAAAAAATTCAGAAAAGGTGTCTCCAGCCATCACCCCGTTACCACCATCTGAGATCCACTGTCGTAGTGTAGTGGTTGCGTCTTTCTTTCCACTATGCCATGAATTCTGAGGGGGGGAATTTTATTCACTCCTGAAACGATCAGTGTCCAGCACGTGATACTGTAAACTACAGGACGGATGCTTGAAATGACCAAGCAGCAGTTAGAGAGCCAGTCTAATCCGCAAGCTCCGTCTGTAGTGCTAGGTGCGTTTCCCATGACAACCACTAGAGGGCAGAAAAAGCCTGTCAAAAGTGTGGCGATGGAAAGGGGCGCCTTCTGGGCAAATTTACGTCTCTAACCTGACGTGATCTCGGATTCCAGATGCATGTCCCGGTCTCTGGCTTGACTCCCCGACGCAAGGGAGAGGGGACTTTAACTCACAGGCATCGCAGCGTGAGTACTGCAGCTTCATAGGAACCCACGACATCCCCCACCTGCACCCACCCCACCCCTCATCCTCCCACGCAGCCTGGACCCACAGCCTTACCCCCTCTCGCGTCTCCCTCCAGTCTGCACCGCACACTATGTCCGCTGCCTCCTTGGGGTGTGTGGCATCCCCAAGCACGGTCGCCTGCTCTAACACCAGCACGGGCCATGGTCACCCGTCACCTGCGCTAACCATCACCGTGGCTCCTAACTGGTCCCTTTCTTCTCCCTTTTCCTGTGTGTGTAGTCATCCAAAGGCACCTGCTTGGTGGGATCCCTGGGACTCCCCTGCCTGCCTGTGGGCCTTGTCTTTCTCCGTGATGGTAGTGGCGACGGGGACGGATAGGTGGGTGCGTGAATGGAGGGATGGATGGACACCTAATGCTTAGTTTCTCATTTGCTGCTTGTGTTTGTCCCCCACTGGTGGTCTCACTGGAGACAGGGATTCTGAATCTAGTCCATCATCCACTGCTGTGTCCTGGAGCAGGGGATGTAGCAGGTAGTGGACGAGCAGCTGTGGAGGGTGGGAGGCGGGAATGGAGTGAGCAAGGGTCTGCGAACCCAGAGTCCCCACGGGAGGCACCTGGTTGGGCTGGCTTTTCTGAACAGAGGCTCATCCAAGGGATGGCTTCCTCTGTGCAATTTACCAGAACTTTCCAGAATCTGAGACAAGAGACAGAGCAAGAGACTCATATTTAGCAAACTTGTAAGTCAAGAAAGAGAGGAAATCTAGAGCTCACAGATGAGGCTTAAATCCCAGCCTTGTTGTTTAGCTCTTTCTGACTCCACTGCTATCAAAGGGCCTGGGTGACCCCTGAACCTCTCCTTCCCATGGTCCCTTGCTCTGGTCTCTGGGCAACCACCAAGGTCAGCGCAGCCCAGTACCTAACAGCCCTTTTAGACCTGGCCTAAGGGAAAGCACAAACGCTCTCCCACTCTACTGACACCCTTATGTTAGATCAGCATCTTTAAAAGAGCCTCCCCCACAAAAAAATCCCAAGAAGTGCCCAAAGGTCTCTGATCCTAAGGCAACTTGCTGAGTCCCTGCCCCCTGCAGAATGCAGCGGCCCCAGGGCTGGCAGGCCTTGCCCTGGCACAGGAAGAACCAATCTCCTACCACTGTCAGCCAGGACCTGAGTCAGAGGGTCCAGTTCAAGCCTGGAATCTGTAGCTGAACAAGCTCGCAGCTGACTTTTGTCATGGGAAAACATTTGAAAAACAGGCTGTGGTCTCTTAGAGTCAGATTCAGTGCCAGCCTTGCTCTGAGCTGTGTGACTCTGAACAGGCCCCAGCTTCTCAGAATTTCCATTGCCTATGTGTAAAACATGGGAACTAAGACTGTCTTGAAGGCTGAGTGAGAGGTAAGTGAAATAGGGCACAGGATGTACTAACCCTGGCAGGCAGCGCTCCAGAAACAAGTATCGTCAGTACTGTGGTCTTTAGTATTATTCAGATAGAAGGAAACAGCCAGGTTTTCAGAGTCTCTTGGGGCCAGAACACAAGGCACAAGGGAGTGCTGACACATACTGTCACTGTGGTGATGCCTCCCTGGGCCCCACAAACCCCATGTGACCAGAACCACAGAGATGAGAGGGCATCACCCTCTTAGATGCTCCAGCTCCTCACCAAGGAAGGAAGCCAGGTTTCAGGCAGTGAAAGGCTTAGCTCCTGGGGGCCAAGGGGGGCCCCAGAAGGGCCTGGTTCCTTCTCTTGCTCTGGGGGAGCCATTGCTAGATTGGCTTCCTGGCTGCGATGTTGGCCTTTCCTACCTGGTCACAAGCTGCTCCACCGAAAGCCTGAGGGACACCAGAGAGAAACAGTGAGAAGCTGACTTCCTGGCCACATGCAGGAGACACCTGGCCCCTGCCCCGGCCTCCCAGGAAGGCTTCCCTGCCCCGACCTGTGAGCCCCACAGAACATAAGCGAGAGGTAACCATGCTCCTGAGTGAACAGGTGCTGGTGAGGAAGGACACAGGAAAGAGAGGAGGAGGAGGAGGAAGAAGAGGGAAGGAAGCAAACAGAAGCCCAAGCCCAGACTCCCACCACTGCCGCCTGCCTTGCAGCAGACTCTGCACCCTCCCCTCTTGCCACCCTCTCTTCTGTGCTCTTCAGAACATCTGCCATCTGCCGCTGAGCCACCTTCCCCTCTAGTCCAGGTCTTCATTATGCTGTTCCTTCCCAGAGGCCTCCCTCCCAAACAAGCACTCTGTTCTGCTGTGGTGAATCCTTGCTTCACTGACTACCCCACTTTCACAGACTGCTGGGGGGAGGTCCTGGGAGTCCCCTCATCTGCAGACTCCTGCCCCAGCCATGAGTGTCCTTCCCTTCAGATCCTGACCCCCTGCCACCTTAGATCCAACCATCAGGGCTTCACCTGGTACCTGCCACCCAGCCACACTCCAGACACAAGGGGGTCTGGAAAGGGAACTCTCTGGGGAGACACTGTGCCGGTTTCCAGCAGCCCCGAGCCCTCCTCAGGCTACCAGGTTACACTCGACACCTGGCTACACTGCCGAGTCCCCCCAAACTTCATGGGTGTCCCGGGCCCAGTGAGGGTGGCTTGAGAGGCAGGGAGAGGGGATTCTAGCACCCCAGGACTGGGAGGTGCCTAACAAGGGAGGTCCAGGCAGCAGCAGGGTGATGGCCAGGAAGACGAGGTGGACAGCCAAAAGAGCCCATCGGCAGAGCGGCAGCGGGCAGGGTCTGGAGACGGCGGAGCAGCCAGCTAAAATGCCCCATGAATATTTAATAACCCTCAATATTTAATTAGTGCAGACAGATTAACTCTGAAATCACACACACTCGGGCTGAGCTCCCCCACTCCTGGAGCGGGGAGGGTTAGAAAGAGCGGGGTGGCCCCCAGGGACCCACGATGCTTCCCACTTCACAGCCCCGATTCTCCCCAACTTCCCCACTCACCACCCCTGCCACCTCCCTCTGCAGAAAAGAACCACCCTCAGGAAGGCTGAGGGCCAGGACAGCGGGAGAGGCCCCCAGGGGATGGTGGGGAGGAGGCACAGTAGCCCTGCCCACCCCGAACCCCGCTATCTCAGCTGTGGGCGCTCTCCACACAGGCCTGGTGGGGCTCGGAACCCAGCCGCCTCCCCGGAGCAGGTGCAGGTGCGTAATTACCTCTGCGCCTCTGGTTTGCCCGGATTATGGTGTTGATTGCATCAGTGGAGGCACAGGGAGTCTTTCATTCCCATCGAGTTTCTGCAAGTTTTATCACATCTTGTGCTGCTTTTTCATTTAATGGAGTATACCTGGACTTCATCATCTGGTAATAAATTGCCATGGTTGGTGCCTGGTATTTTTTAATTAAAACATTTGGTCAGGGACTTATAAAATGTCACAGCCGGACCTGGGGTCTGCCTGTGATTCCAAAGGTTTGGGTTCCAAAATATAACCACCTGTTTTGCACCCTCGTGTCCACTCATGCTGTACTTTCTGTCTGGAACATGCTTGGCCCCTTCTACCTCCTCCACGACTTGGCTTTAGAGGACTTTCTCCTCCGGGATACCTTCTCTGGCTTCCTGGTCTGTAATCATCTGTTTATCTCCCTGTCTCCCCCAGGCTGAGCTCCTCAAAGACAGAAATTGAAGCTTCTAAATGCATTCTGTCAAACTTGGGATGGGACACCTACTGGGCATTGAATGATTTATGTTATTTTATTTTAATAAACTTGAGTAAAAGAGGTTTTTAGTTAGGGACTGGAGAGCTCTCAAAGCCAATTGTGTAGATGAGGATCCATCAGTTAGCTATAGCTGTGTAACGAACAGTCACGTTGCTGGGCACACTCATGCCATGACAGGCAATGGCACGGCTGTAAGATGAGATGCCCAGTCACAGGAGCACATCCTGTCTTCCTGCTTATGTTGCACTCTCAACATGTTAGTGACTGATACGTATCGCACCATCCAGCCCACGGTGAAATCAGGGCAAGGGTTAGGGTAGTTGAAGGGGTTCAAAGAATTGGGGCAGGGTTTTGATGGATCACAGGTGAGTTCTCATCACACCATGCACAGGACCCCAGAAGACAAATCCGCAGGGGTACCGCAGGCATAATGTGTCCTTCGTGTTTCTCCATCCTCATTCTGGGAAACTCTGGGTTAACAAACCAGCAGCTGAGATAAGAAATGAGGTGACAGAGCCACTGAGGTGAGCCACGGTCAGAGCACCTGAGGCAGAGAGAACGGGACAGAGTCTAAGCTGAGCATCAATGCTGAAGTCAAACTTGGGACCTGGGAAGACAGAAATCAGAACAAACAAGAGGCTTCAGCCAAGCAACAGAGAAAACAGAGCCTTGTGAGGCAAATCAGCAGACCTGGCCGGTGGCTTTCACTTCCGGTGTCACCTTAGTCAAGTCCCTTCCTGTCTCAGTTGTTTCTCGAAGGTGTGGTAAGGACTTGGGACTGAGAACCCACACACCCTTGAGGACTCTAATGTCGCTACTACATAGCTTCTGCCCCATTTCTTTCTCCTCAACATGGAACTTCTTAAATCTCCTCAAAACATCTCCGAGTCAAAGTGAGACAGCCTTGCGAGGATGGCATTAGAATCCCAAGGCTTGGGCCAGAGGAGGATGGCTCCAAGGCAGTGGCCAGCAGACAGGTAGGTGGGTGGCTCTCTGACACATGGAATCAAATGTTAAGAGTTAGAAAATGCAGCTGGAAGATGCCAGTGAACCTTGTTTAGAATCAGAAAAACATGGGTTCAAATCTGGGCACCACGCTTTGCAAGCTGAGTGATTTGGAAGGGGACCTCAACTCTCGAGAACTCAGGATCCGTGGCTAGAAAACAGGCTGGTCACAGTCCCCGCACCATATAGCTGGGGACAAAATGATGGAACCACGTATGATACACGAGGCACAGGCCAGGCCTGACACAGGAACCCAAACGCACGCCGCTCTCTCCCTCTCTGTTATTCTCCGCCTCTTGAATTCCCATTGAGTCTACCTTCCTCACCCCCCTCAAATACATACAATTAAAAAACCTGCCAAAGATTTAATAATTTCAGCTAATTCCCTTCAGATCCCAAGGCCTATCTCCTCCGGACATGGTGATTTGGATGGGACAGGCATTACTTAATTTTTCTAAGTATTCTCTTTCCCACCTTTCATCTACCATGTTGACAAGGCATCTGTCCCTTTCTAATTGCCCATCCCTGGGACTTTTTTTCCCCCCTTTTCCTTGTTAAAGACCAATTTTACAAAGCACTTCAGTGGCTGAGCCATTTTTATCATCATCATTAATTTTATTTCCCTTCTCATTTATTAATGCGCCAGGCGGCTTTCAAGTATCTCTTTTCCCCTGATATATTTGTAAAACGCCCTTCTTATTCCCGGTGGCGGCCTCGAGGCTCTCCACAGCTCTTATTTCCTCCCTCGGCTGCCCTTCTGTTTCTCTGAAGCCTTTGCTGACTCCAGCTCTTCCTCCCCTGGTGCCCCCATGTGCCTTCTCCCGCCCCCCGCCCCGGTCCCTGTGGACTCTGTGGGCTCCATCCTAGGCCTGGTGTTCACGGTCCCCACGCTGAGCCCCATGGGGCCCTGTTAACAGCAGGGTCCAGCAGGCTCCCTGGGCTGTGCCCACTCCAGAACCACAGGTCTTTCTTCATCCTCGCCAGCCATGGTAGGGAGGGGACAGAGAGGCCCAGGGACACACCCAGGACAGCTGAGCAACGGATCCACGCACAAGCAGCATCTTTTCTTTCATTTTTAAAGAAAACAATATGGAAGTATAATTAGCACCATGTCACTCACCCATTTTAAGTGTTTAATCATTAAATTCAATGATTTTTTTAAATAAATCTACCAAGTGGTACCATCACCACCAGTTTTAGAATGCTTTATGCACACTTGTAAATCCCTTCATTTATTCCTACCCTGGACAACTGCTAATCTACTTCCCACACTGACCTCTGGACACTTCATACAAGTAGAAGCAGACAGGAAATGGTCTTCTGTGTAACAACTTCCACTTGGCATACATTTTAGGTTTATGTGTGTTGGAGTTTGGCTTTTTATCCTTTTGATTATTGAATAGTATTCCTTTATATAGATATGCCACATTTTGTTTAACTTCTTAAGAAATTGTTGAAATGGAGAATATCTTTGCACTGATTAACTTTCTCATCACTGAGGCATAATACCCCAAACTCCCAACTTAAAGTTCAATTTAGCTCACAGTTTTGGGGAGTTGTGTCCATGATTAGCTGGCTTCAAGGAAGGAACATCATGGTGCAGGGGCATTGCAGAGAAAAGCTGCTTAATTCACAGTGACCAAAAAGCAGAGCAGTGGAAGAGTACCAGAAAGGATGGGGCAAGGGACCTGCCATAGATCCCCATGGCCACATCTCCATGACCCACCCAGACCCACCCATCCCTGAGGACAGATCCCAAAACCAGCCAGGCAAAGCTCCACGCTGACCACCGTGATCTGTCAGCTCACCAGCCATGACTGAGGGTTCCTGTTTCTTCCCATTTTTGCCAAACTTCTTGTAATCTTTGTGGTACAACCACTCTAGTAGCCTGAAGGGGCATCTTGTTGTGGTTCTAATTTATATTCCATAATCACTTATGGTGCTGAGCAGCATTTCAGGTGCTTAATTTTTTTCATTGCATGAAGAGATATTCATATTTATGAGGGACCTACAATGCCCCAGAACTCTTGGGTGGGGGGACCAAAATGGACGCAATTCTTTATGGCATTTATAGCCTTGTCAGTGGAGCAGGCAACACAGAAGATGGCACCCACATCAAACGTGAAACGGTGCTGCTGCTGGCCCATGAGAAAAACAAGAAAGCAGGGGAGGGCGACACAAAGTGTTATGAGGCTGAAATTTCAGGTAAGATGACCATAAAGGCTCACTAAGCAAAGACCTGGAGGAAATGAGGGTTTTATTCCCCAGAGTCTGGGAGGAGAGAGGCCAGGAAAAGAGAACAGATGCTACAAAGGCCCTGGGGTGGGAACACAGCGGACCCTCTCGAGGACTAGCAAGGGGATCATATGAGAGCACATAAAGGACAGAGTCATAAAGTCAGAGAGGTAAAGGGAGCCAGATCTTGTCAGGTCTTACGATAGTAAGGTGTGTGTGTGTGTGCGTGTGTGTGTGTGTGTGTGTGTGTGTGTGTCTAAGTAAAAGGGAAGTCACTGAAGGACTTAGAATAGTGACTATTGAAAATGCTCCCCGTATGGGGGATGTGGGGACAAACAGAAAAGCAAAAGGAGTGGTGGGCAGACCGTTAGGAGGCTCCTCACTGACTGATGACACAGATATGATGGTGCTGAAACCAGAGTGGGGTCACAGTAATAGAGGGAAGTGCTTGGATTCTGGATCCACTTTCCATGCACAACTGCACAATTTGCCAGCTGGTTGCTGGAGAAAGGTCCTGAACAACCTCTGGGTTTTAGCCTGAGCACCTGGAAGAATGGACCTGCCATTCAGTGAGATGGGGACCCCGTAGCACACACCCACCTGGAAGGAGAGGAGCAGGGCTCAGTCTGCACCTCGCCGGTAGGAGGTGAATAAAATGCGTAGATGTGGGAGGGGCAGCTGCAGAGCTCAGGTCGGGCTTCAAGAAGCAGCCACAGATGCGGCCTCTACAGCCCTGATGCCTAAGCAGCCTGGAGACTGGAGCAGGAATTGCTGAACATGAGGCCACTCCTATGACCCCAGTGCAGCTGAGCCAGAGAACATGGCGGAGGCATGAAGCACTAAGGGGGCTCCTCCTTCCTGTCTGAGTCTGAAAGCAGATTCACTTGTTCGCCCAACTTTAGGAACTGCCTTGTGTCCTTGCCAACATCACACGGTACCAAGAAAAGGGGACCTGTCTGCTGTGTGTCCCTGAGGACCGCTATGCACTGAACCACATCCCCTGCCTAGAAAGAGTATTGAAACCCTAATCCTCAATGCGACTGATTGTATTTGAAGAAGGGACTACAAGGAGGTAATTAAGGCTAAATGAGGTCAGAAGGATAAAGCCCCAATAATATAGCACTCTTGTCTGTATCAACTACCAGATGCCCACCCCACCCCCATAGCAACACTGCAAGTCTGGAACCAAAGCTTCACCGGGACTGAAATCAACCAGCATCTTATCTTGGGTTTCCCAGCCTCCAAACTGGGGAGAAATAAATTTCTGTTGGTGAAGTTGCCTAGTTTATGATAAGATATTTCCTTATGGAAGCCTGAGCAGGCTAAGATAATGACACCCAAAGGACTAGAGGGGACATGCACCTGGATGCAGAATCTCTGCGCACTTGAATGTTCCCATCAAAGTCCAGAATCTGCCCTATGCATTAGGACTCCTCCTATTGCCTGCTCCATCTGGAGAGGGTGAAAGGAAAAGTCTCAAGAAGAGAAGCTAAGGTTTGCTCCCCAGCAAAATTCTCTACGCGAGAAAGTAACAGGCGCCTTTCTTTTACATAAACACTATGCTATGACGATGCTATGACAATGCAAGGGTCACCGATTTTGTCCGGTCACCCGGTCCCTCTGCTGCAGCAGTGACTAATGCAGAGGCTACACCTGCTGCCCTGGGAACCTGCGTGGTCTCTGCGGGAAGCTCCTGACCTTGCTCCATGCACCAAGCTGTACACGGAGCTCAGTCCTAACTGGCGACCTCCCTGTCTGGGACCGCTCCACTCCCACCACTGTGTTGTCTTCTGTGCTGCTTTAGTGGGTAGCATTACTCACTTCCCTAGTGTGTCCTCGTCATCTTGCCTTCTGTACTTGCTTTTTGTGTGCAGGGACTGAACCCAAGGCCCTGCACAAGCTAGGTGAGCTCTCTACCACTGAGCTGTGTACCAGTCTTGAACTTGGTCCTCAGCATTCATTATCCCAGGGCTAGGAACTGGCAGCATCTGACCTGTGTTTTACCTTTTGCTCCATCTTAACCGTCTTGGGATACCTTGGTCCTGCACCCATCTGCCCTTCCACCCATTCACCTACCATGGGCTAAATATTTGTGTCTCTCCAACTGCATGTGCTGAAACCTCAATCCCTATATGATGGTATTTGGACACGGGGCCTTTGTGGCAGTGTTTAAGCCATGTGCATGGAGCCCTCAGGAGCAGGATTAGTGCCATTGTATGAAAAGGCCAGAGAGGGAGCTGGATAGCTCTTTCTGCTATGTGAGGACACAGCAAGGTGACTATTTGTAAACAAGGAGAAGAGTCCTCCCGGGAGCAGTATCCTGGTCTAGGACACTACTGTGATCCAAACTGTGAGACAATTGCAAGACATGAGCTTTTAGCATGTCGGCCATCCACTAACTTGTTAGAGCAGCACAAACTGACCAAAAGCCAGCCTTCTTTCTGCTGGGCACCTCATTTTAGCCTATGGGATCATATATGTGGTCTTTATGGCACTGAAAATGCTTCAACTCAAGTCCCACCAATGCAAGAAGAGGAAAGATATACAATACTATAAATATGTCTCCTTCCCCCAAATTATGAGTATGTGTTATGTACTACCCATTACCCTGTAGACATAAAGAAAGGTTGTTAGATTGAAATACAAGGTTGAGTTATTTGAATTTCAAAGACTGTACTAAGTAGAAAAAAGTTGTCCCAAGATTGAGAAGGAACTTGATACAAATGCTAGCTGACAAAGTACAACCTAGTCTCCCTCAGACTTGAGGATCTTGTAGTTCAGCAAAAATTTTAAAGGGAGAACCAGAGGATTCACAGAGTCGTCAGTTTTATAGACTGCCAAGTATAGATACTCAAGAAATCGACTCAAGTTTATGATCACCATGTTTTCAGAGGTGAAGGAACATGTTCACACCAAGGAAGTGGGAAAGATGTAGTCCTATGAGAAGAAAAAAAAAAGGACAATCTTGTTGAAAATGAACAAATTTAGCTTTATGAAAAACTTACTCATGTTTTTCTCATTTCTTCGCAAGCTGATGAAAACTTTGGCATGGAGTACTGGAGTGCCTAAATTAAATACATATTAATTCCTGCAAAACATGCCTAGTCCCTTAAGGATTCCGCCCTCACTCAGACGCTGCGCTGCCTTTGAGAATCCACACACAAGTAGGAAGGTTCTGTGTTGAGTGGATGAAGGCAGAGAACCCCATCTTGTCCCAGCATCTTCTTTCCTTATCAAACTGCCTCCCATTGGCCTTTCTAATGGGTCCTTGTCATTCCTGGTCACCCCTCATTACCAGCAAGCTTTCTCCTCTGTTCTCCCATCACAATTTTCCTCCAAAGGTTTCTCTAAGATCCAACATCACATTCTAAGTCACCGGTTGCTAGGTTTCCAAGAACAGCTACTTCTCGGTAAACATGAGTTAGGTCTGGGATCAAGGTTACGCCTGCTTCCTGTTGGGTTCTGCAGCCTCCTCGTGGTCCTGCACATATGGAGACCAACCCACAGTGCTCCATTCCAACCACATTTCTTACTGGTTGCTTACTCCTAGGTGTGTTCCGTGTACCTTCCCAGAGAACAGAGCGTTGTGGGAGCATGAGAAAGGAAACTTTAGCGTCTGCCAAAGGCCAGGGGCCGCGCACAGCCCGGCTTCTGAGTCTGGAGGGACCTGACCATGGTGCTGCTGGAGCAGTGGCAGAGAAACTCACACGCTGAAAAAGAAGATCAGGGTGTTGCAGAAAAAGCCAGGCATGGATCTGTGTGCTCCAATCCCAGTGCCACCAACCACACACACAACTCTGGACAAGTCACATAACTTCAGTAACCCTGGTGTTTTCAACTATAGCAAAACAAATACCTCAGACTTCAAGGGCTAAGTGAGGGGTAAAGAAAATATGTACAGAGACACCATGCCTCAGCCTGACCCAAACAGGTCTCTTCACCTCCCTTTTCCGTTTCCTGGACAAAGGGATGAGGATCCAGGCAGAGCAAACGTGGGCAGGTGAGACTTGCTAAAGGCAGCAGGACAAAATCTGGAGGAACAAGGGAAAGTTTCCATGAGGCCACCAAGAGTTTGTCCCCCACCAGCTAGCTATGGATCCAGGCTCTGCAGCTCTGAGCTGGTTGCACATACCTGTCCCCTACGCAGACACGCCCTGGCCATGCTGGGGGACCGCACCAACTATGTGAGCCCAGTTAGATGGGTAGCCAAGCTGCTAATGAACTCCCCAGGTGAAACCTGGAGGCGAGGCAGGAGTATGATCAGGGAGGGTGCTATTAAAATGAGGAATCCAACAGAGAAGAGAAGGTGAGATGTGATGGAATAGGGGGAGGTGGACAGGGAAGCCAGAAACAGCATGACCCCTCCCTTCTGCCCCACCCCCCCCAAAGCAAGCACGCTGTCCACCTGCCTCTCCGTGGCCTCACTGCCACTGCCTCCTCCTTCCCACCTGGCCCCAGAGAATGCTCTGCCACTATGCATTCCTTCCCTCTCTTATCTCTTCTCAAAATTGCGCATTTCCCTGAGATAAATTCAAAGGCCAAGGAGAGATAAAATGACTTCTCCATCAAGAACTCCCTGCGCAAGTTCCTCAAAGGATGCTTTCTTGACAAACTTGCAGGCCTTATTCTCTCCAGGACTTTGACTGGAAGCACTGTGCTTCCTTCTAGAATGATGTGGAGTTAATTCATCTGTCGTCACCGGGGCCATTTCCATGGTTGACACTGAGCAGAACCTTTCCCTGTGCTGCAGCACGCTATCCTCACGATTGCTCTTCATTATGCAGATGAGGAAACTGAGGCTCAGAGAAGCCCTGTGGTTTGCCCAAGGTCACAAAACAAACAAGTCAAGGAGACCAGAAAAAAGCTAGTCCAAAGAAAGTCCTCAAAGGCTGTCACTGAACGGTCAGCAAGGCATGAAAAGAAGGGTGGCAGCCAGATTCTTGCCTATAAGCAGCAGAAGTGTCCTAGCTCTCATGAGCACCCGGAACTTTCTTGGTAACAGGTCTGAGCCTCAGAGACAGAGACTCCTGACTGAAGACCCCTGTGTCACAGGCCCTGCCCCGCGAGTACCTGCACATACTCCGTTTCAGAGGCTCGGTGTCTATTTTCGACTCCAGAAGACAGCACACTTGCTAGGTCTGTTAGCAAATAATACCGCACAATTACAGAGCATTCCACATGTCACGGTGCTCTCAGATCCACGATCCAGCTCACACTCCCAGCACCCTATAAAGGGGATACAACAGATGTGATGGTGCGAATTTCCCAGCCAAAAAAATGGGGTTCAGAGATGCTGAGTGACCCACCCTTGGGAGAGCTGGCCCTGCAGCCTCCTACCTCAGTACCCACCTTGTGGCTCAAATGCTCCAAAGTGTTATGAGTAATCACCAGAGTCAGAATGGTAAAGAATCTGAACAACTACTTCTAAGATAAGAATATGCAATATATTAACTATCACTAATTTCTTATTTTTTTAATTCAGTGTCATTTCTATCCTCATTGTATTTTGTTTTTAAAATAAAAGAAAAAAAGTCATTTAATGCCAGATTCTAGTATCTAATTCCTAGGCAGGTCATCTGACTAGGCCCCCGCCATGTGCACACGCACGTGCACATGCATACACACATGAACCACAGAGGGACAGCGCCCTGCTGCCTTGGGGTCTGGGCACAATTGAACACAAATGAGGAGTTGTTGCCTAACAAATTAGCAACAGGTAAAAGCAATCAAGCCATCTGTCGCCTCCCACCCACTGCCACTGCCTAATCCCCTTTCTCGGCAGTGTTCAGGCTCTGTGCTCAAACACAAATTAATATACTGGCCTTTGCATATGTATTTGCTGCTTCAGGTGGGGAGAGAGCCACATGAGCAGGTGGCGAGAAGGCAGTCACTGGAGACGCTTTCCTCATGCAAATGTCCTTAGGAAGTGGGGGAGTCACTGAAGGGCAAATGGGACAGGCAGGCAGGCAGGCAGACTGGATGAGAAGCTTGGTCCCTGAACCACCAGTTAAGCCTGGGCCTACAGGGCTGGCCCTCTGTCCCTTTGGGAAGTGTCCCCATCCTGCCTGTTTCCTCTGGGGTCTTGGGCCATGTGAGCATCCAGGGACAGCAGAAGGCATGGGGGGGGACAGTAAGTCTCAGGCACCCAGTTGGCCAGGTTACCTAGCAACAATCTCTGGCCACTTCTCAGAGCCTCAGGTTTTTTGATGCAAGTTTCTAAGATGTGTGAGTGCCCCAGCAATGCCCAGCTGAGTTTGGCCAGCATGAATATCCATAGAGGCTGGTATTTACTGGGCATTTACTGCACACCAAACCCTTTCCTTCCTTTCACTCTCCGGATATCCTCGGGAGGGTGATGTTATAGGCACCTGCTGTGGTCTAGGCTGGGCCCAAGCTCCATATGGGCACTTGGAATGCAAAAACAAAACATACACAGGATAGACCTGATGTCTATCATCATGGCAGTGCTGCAAATAAGTGATAACGTGATGGACCCACAGGCTTCGCCGAGACCCTGAGAATGAGGAGGAACCACTTGAAGTAGGGAAAAGCATTCCTGGAAGACAGAACACTATATGTAAAGACCCTGTGGTGGGGAAGAGCCTGGTGTCTGGGGCCAGGGGGGCTGACACCTGTGCAAGAGGAACAGGCGAGTGACAGGTGAGGCTGGATAGAGCCAGATGCAGGTCAGGCATGACCTGGTCCGTTTGACGGGAAGTACCAGATGTTCTCCTAAGTGTGGTGACAGGCTGCTACTAAAGGTCATCCACGCTGGGCTCCTCCACCTCTTCTGTTGTCCCTTCTTGCCGCATGACAAGAAAAGTGTTCCCTTCCTAAGAAAGCCTCCCGGGGAGCCCTGGACTGAGCCAGTGTGAGGACCCCAGGGGTTCCCAGTCTGCAGATTTTTTCCTCATCACACAGACATGCGCTCCATTGCTTGAGGCCTTTTAGTGGGACAGAGGCTGGAAAGGGGTCCCAGTGACATCAGGCACCCCAGCCCCCATAGTGACAATAGCCTGAGCTCTGGAAACTCTTAGACTCCATCCTTGTGGAGCTGTGTGTCCTGCAGTAAGCTTCCAAACCTCTCTCTGCCTCTGCGTCTGCATTTGTAAGGTGAACAGTCTCCCTCACGGGGCAGTGGTGAAGGCAAACCGCTACCTAGCACCTGGCTTATGCCCACACTTAGTAGGTGCTCAGGGGACCCTCAGCAGCGCTGTTACTCTCTGCCTGTTTCCAGCCCCGCTGCTGCCAGCCAGTCAGCTACAGCCCTCTGTGTGTGCACTGTGGTCTCAGAGCTTTGCAGCGTCTGAAGTTTCAAAACCCTCGTTAAAAATAAGCTTCAAAACAAGCCAGAAGAGGAGGCGGGAAAGGAAAATGGAGAGGGAGAGAGGAAGATGATTTTTCACCTGGAGCCAGACCTCTGATTCTGCCAGTGACCAGGGACAGGCTGGCTGCCAGCTTCTCTCGAAAATCAAAGGGCCGCGGAGTAATCAGCTCGCAACAAAGTGCTGAGTTCTTGGAAGGCGGGAAGCAGAAAGGCAGCTCTCTCTGTCTTCCAAGTCTCTCTCTCCCTGGGCTCCGATTGTGGGCTGGAAGGGGTTGGGAGTGAGTGGGGAGAGAGGAGCAGGCGGATGCTGCCTCAGGATAGAAGATGGGAGGAGAATCAAGACCTGCTTGGATTGTGCCATTGAAACCTGATTCTATGTCCTGGGATTAAGGTCAGTCACTTATGTCCCTAAGCCTCCACTATGTCATCTGTGAAATGGCACCATAGTAGCTGTTCCCCACCCTACAGCTGGCTCCTCCAGCTCCCCCAGCCCTGCAAGACACACAGCTGTAGGTTCATTTCCCTACAGTCAGGTCTGACTTTGCGTTCGTTCGGGGCACTGCACTCAGCCATACTTTCCATGGCCTCCATGCACTAGGCAGCCAAAGCCAGCCATACCACGAATGCTCCAGGCATTCTGGAGTGGCTGTCATGACACCTGATACAAAGCTGTCCTGGATTGACAATGGCTAAGAATCCTAGTTCCATCCTCTGCTCACCAGGTCACCAGTCCCCAGGCTTCCCTATTCCAACCTGCCTCATGTTTCTGCTGAGATAAAACCCACCATCTTCCCATGTCCGACTGAAATGCTCTCAACTTCAAGAATCTGCCCCCCACATCTTCTCTCCCTTGCCCAGTGCAGAATCCAAAGCCGTTATCTGAGCAGTTATCAGAGTCTACTTAGAATAGGGTGATTTGCATGGATGGGTAATTTTCTAAGTCTCCCCTTAAGTTTGTATAGCTGTGTGCTGACATGAAACAGGATGTGAGCTCTGACCAAGGGGACAGTAGCACAGGTACCGAGGGCAGACTGAACATAAGCCAGGGAAGCTTTGGGGAACACAAAGAGGAGGTGGATTGCAGAGGGTGTGGGAACCTGAGAGGCAGAAGGAAATTTATGGCTCTGTGTAGCATCTGCAGATGTGCGTGTGGGGGGCTCCAGGACTTATTCCTCCTGCCCTCCCTTTCCCCCCTCCCTCTCCCCCTCCCTTCCCTTCCCTTCCATTCCATTCCTTTATCTTCCCTCCCCCCACTCTCTCTCTCTCTCCCTGCAGCACATAGACATCTTCACATTCTTAAGCCTTGTGATTGGTACAAATTAGCTGGCGAGTGCAGAAAGGAAACTCCAGCTGTGTGCTCCACCTTGGCACTGTGACTCTACCAAACACCTCTAGAAGCCGAATAACAGCATGATTAGTCCTCACAATGTGCTTTTCCCTTCCTGCATGCTGTTCAGTGTTGTTCAAGACTCCTCACACTCTTGCTCCACCTTCAAGGGGCCGAGGCCCATTGTTACAACCCACTGGAGGCTGAGTTGGAGTCCAAGCCCGACCTCAGGGTTCTGAGTCGGGAGAGCAGAGGTGTGAAGGTTCTCATCTTCGGGGGAGTTAGCCGGAAGTCGGGGGAGTTAGCCGGAAGTCGGGGGAGTTAGCCGGAAGGGGGATTTTTCCGAGCCTCACGGATCTGAGGCTACTTCCTCTGTGAGATGAGGAGCTAGAACGTTCCACTGGGTTAGGCAACAGGGGTGTAAACGTGCATATTGTCTCTCCAGCTCAGCTCAGATATAACTTCCTCCAGGAAATCTTTTCTGAAAATCTCCCAGCTCCAGTGTGCTCCCACAGCTCCAAATCTTGGCAGGTAGCTCATGGCCTGTCCGCAGTTCTGTCATCTGTCTCCATGGCAGCATCTGAGCCTTAACAACAGGGACAGGGTATTATTCACCTGGGTGTGCAATGCCCAGCCTCGTGCCTGGCACATCTGAACCGTTTCACAAATCTATAATGAATGAATGAATGAATGAATGGCCCGGGACCCAAACCAACTCTGTGCATAGGAACATTTGCAGCCAGTCCCACATCCGAGGGGCAGCAGGAGAGGGCAGGAGGCTGGTGCTGGAGCAAACTCACGCCGTACCCATCTCAGTCCTCACCCCTCCAGCCTGTCGGTTCTCCTGGCCTTAGTCCTCTGAGGACGGGCTGGGGAAAGGAGGGGGCGGGAAGCCCTCTGCTCAATACCTCTTGAGCCCAGACATAGATCAGGCTCGGAAGGGAAAGCCAACTCTCTGTCACTGCTCCAGCCAGGGAAGAGAGCCCTCCCGGCCTGCACAGTGCCCGCTGCCTGCCCAACCAGCTCTCCTGGCTGCAAATCCCCTAGGGCTCCCTCTCCAATATGCTCATCAACAGGAATTTGGGGAAACTCTGCAAGAATTGTCATCCTGGAGGCACCTGCAGAGCCCACAAAGGGCTGGACCACTTCTTCCCACACTCCGATGTTCCCTTCTCCCTGTGGCCACTGGCCAACTGTGAGCAGGCTCATTAATATTAATGTTAATAATCTCCTGCATTTGCTTCCCGCTTTGCCGCTTACAAAGCACTTTCAGATCCATCATCTCAGCCGATCCTCGGCACCAGCCTGGAGGTCAGCAGGGCAGTGATTACCGGCCAGTTTTATCGAGGAGGGAACTAAGATCCTAGGAGAGAAGGGGTCGTCTCAAGGTCACACAGCAGCTGGGCCTGGAGAGAGCTTGGAGCACGGCCTGGGTGTTCTGACCACTCCCCACCCTGGGCCAGCATTTGCCCACTCTGTCTTGCTGCTACCAACTCCTCTCCTCCTCCACCTCATCACTGTCGTCATTAACATCATCTCCTCCTTCAGGTTATCTGTTCTCAGTCATTAGAAAGACAAGCTGCAAATAAATAAGGAAGGCAGACTTTAGCCATCTGTTAAAATGGGTAAAAGGACCTGCCAAGCAACTGGCTGGGTGACCTTGGAAGAGACATTTCCCTCTCTGAG
>PVJX010010848.1:19329-55606 GCA_004027295.1 Dolichotis patagonum | reverse complement strand
ACAAGCATTTCAGGAACAGTGGCAGAGAGGCCTCAGTGAATGGGGCAGACAGTGGAGTGGAACAGAAAAATAGACAACCAATGGCAGAAAAACAGAATAGCAGAAATAAGGCAGAGAAGATTGGCTGTAATCTCTAGTATAGATGGCCTTGAAATAGTAACAGAGAGAAACACAGGCAGAGTAGATCAGGAGATAGGGTCCATTGAGATGCTCTATATAGGGAGGCAGTGGAACCCAAAACAAGCAGTGCACCCCATGGGAGTGAAAGGGGAGGAATTGTCTAAAAAAGGGAGGCAGAGGACATTGTTAATTGGGTAACACAATTTAAAATTTACATTATTCTCACCACTCTGCTTGGATGGATTACGTGCTGTTCCAGTTTGTCTACTTACACTAGGCTTGAGGACATGGTCAGCTATCCCAAAAATAAGAGGACATATTATGGTAATCATCTCTGATTTCCTATCAACTTAATCTGAAGCCCTTTATAACTTATAATGTTTTATTATGACTGATCTTATTTGAATCTGGTTTGTTAGATTGCTACTTTGTATTGACATTTTATTTAAATCTGTTATGACTGATAACATCAAGTCTGAGAGTATAGGCAACTACACTGAAGATGACAAGATTCACTAAGATACCCACTCTGGTTTGATTATTACTTGCTTTTGAAGTCTTATAGTGTCTCCAATGCTTCGTTTTTAATAATGTTGTTATATACTGCTGAGACATCATGGCAACCATTGTAGATCACCTTATATTGCGGTTTTATGTGACTTTATTGCCTCATGCTTTTCTAGGAATTGTTTTATCTTGCTTTGTTTTGTTTTTCCCTCTAATATAGAAATGATAGATATACATGTAGAGCCTCATGCATGTGTAGAGCTTATAAACAGTTTATGAGAACCAACACATGTTGAAATGAACTACTACTTTGAAGAAAAAGAGACACTACAATACCCAGTGCTGATTCCTTAATGTCATGATGTGAAGTCCAGCAAAACTATCACTTTTTGTTCAAAGTGATTTTAGCCTGCTTTGTCTTGTTTAAGTTCAACACATATGAAGGCATGGACAGCTGTTTTGAGGAGAATGAGAGATACTATGACAGCCCTTCTTGGCTTCCCTAATGTCTGGTCTTGAAGACCTGAAACGCCCTCCTCGTCTTGCTCAGATTAATTCCATACTATGTTGTTTCATGTGAATTCCATGTATGTGACAATATGGACAACTATTTGGAAGAAAACAAGAGTCATTAAGATAGAGAGTGAATATCTCCGATTGTCTAGTTTTGAAATTTTTGTCTCTTATATTGCTTTCTTGTGATCCGCTTTGTTCTGTTGTGTTGTGTTTAATTTTACCCTTTTTATATAATTGCATGTATATTTGAGTGGGTAAGATGGATGACCATATTGCTGTTTTTGTCAGATCGTGGAGCAGAACTGTTAACAGTCTCACTGTTTGAATGTCTACTTTATATGTTTTAACATTGTAATTTGAACAACTATTTCCAAGATGTCAGTATGTAATTTGTCAAGTAATAATTTCTTAGGTTTTTTTGTTGTTCTTTTCCTTTTTTCCTTGGAATTCTGTATTGTTGCTACCCTTTATTCTATTTTGTTTTGTTTTGTTTTTTCTCTTTAAAATTTTTTTGGAAAATCTAAAAAAAAAATAAAATTTGGGATATTTCTGATAAAAATAATTTTTGTAAGATACATATACTTCCTTACCTTCTTAAATCAGTACTATTAAATCTCTGCTTGAAGTCTCAGAAACATAAATATTAATCATTGAATAAGCATTTTCCACTCTATGAATTCTAGCCAGCCTCTTTATTCCTGTACCTATATTTTATGTTTTTTCCTGTACCTTATTTTGTATTTCAATAATCACTTCTGAAGATTGTTACTATTCTATTTCTAGAAATGCTGACCTGCTATAGATGGGAAGGGCAGATTAAGAAGAAAAAAAGTTTTTTAAGACCATAACTTTCACTTTAATAGTAGTAAAACAAGCTTAGAGTGAGTGCCTGAGGGATATTCCATTAGTTCATGGACTTTATTATCTAATTCTCAATATAAGAGACTCTTCTGTTTGTTTCTAAACTATATCCAAGGGGGCAAATCTTACTAAGCAAATAAATTCTGGAGGACTATCAGTTAACAAAGGATGAAAAAAAGGAAGCTACTTTGATTTCCCTTAATCATTCTGAGTTTGTCATCAACTTTTAAAACACAATTTAAAATTAAAAATAATAAATTCCTGGCACCAGGGATTTACCTCAGTGGCACAAGTACCTGCCTGGCAAGGGCTAGGTTGTGAGTTCAATCCTCAGTACCAAAACAAAAAACAAAACAAAACATTAAATTCCTTACTCCTAAAGTTTGGTTCTCTGTAATCCTTTTTTCAGATCCAACTGCAGCTAAAACTCAGCTTAACTTGACACTTCAGGTATTTCTGCTGAACCAGGTGTGCTTTTAGTTACAAGGAAAGCCCCTTACACACATGGTCAGTGGGTGAGACTGTTACTTTTGCTTTTTGTTTATCCATAAGGAAAAACTGGCCCACAAGTCCTAGAAGGAACACACCTGGTGACCTGCTAAACAGATTTCTAAGAATCCTTTATGTCTTCATCTTTGCTTTTACTCTTGTGACTATTTTAATTGGTGCCAACCTATATGCACCTACTGTTGTCTTACCCAAGAGAGTATTTGTTTCCTGTAAAGTTTTTTCTAAGTCTCAGTTATGTTGAATTAACTCTTATAATCCTTTTGCAAATACTATCTACCACAGAAACTTTCTGGGGAAGACAGTGTATCTTATTCACCTTTTTCTCTCCTTCCTCTACTAAAACATCTGCTACATAAAAGTTACTCCATTAATTTTCTAAAAAGTGGCTTTGTGGAGTCCCAGGAGCTGAACATGCCTGAGTTGAACCCCAGCGCACAGGGAAGCTTTGCAATGTCACTCCAAGGCAGTAAGACCACGCCCAGCGTACCAAATCACCAGAGAATGCACAGAAGGTCCCCGTGGGCCTAACTGGCCCACCCCCAGCGACCTCCAACCGGCTAGCAGTTGCCTGCAGTCTGTAGGCAGGGAGCCAAAAGTGGGCCAGGTGATTCCAGGAAAACAGGGAAAGCCTTGAAACATCACTCGAAACCTAGAAATACAGGAAAATGACAAAACGAAAGAGAAAAATGCAATCTCAAACTTGCAGCCCAACCCAAGCAAGACTAGCAGACATGTAAGCCATACAACTGAAATTTCTGAAATGACAGCAACCGAAGGAAAGGAACAACTCCAGGAAGCTATAAAAGAACTCAGATCAGAAATAATCTCCCAGGTAAAAGAAGAAATGATAAATGTAATGAAAGAATTGCTGAACACATCTAAAGAAGATGTAGTTAAAAAAAACTAGAGAAACAATTTAAAAAGATGGAAACTCTGAATGAACAAAATAAGAAACAAACAGAATGCATGAAGCAGATTCAAAGAGATATACAGGAAATCAAAAATTCCATCAAAAGTTGGTAAAATCACCTCAACAAAAGTGAAGATAGAATTTCAGACCTCAAAGACAAGATTGCAGCTAGTAAACAGGAAAGAAAAGATCTTTTAAAAATAACAAGAAATCAGGAAATAACAATTCAACAGCTGCAGGATGATGCAAAGAAAAATAACATAAGATTGATAGGTTATAAACGAAAAAGGTAACAACAGAAATGATATCAAGAGGTTAGTTACAGAACTAATAGCTGAAAATTTCCCAAACATGGGAATGGAAACTGACATACAGATCAGTGAAGAATACAGAACTCCAAATAACCATAACCAAAATAAAACTACACCCAAACGTGTAATAATCAACATCCCAGAAACACGACATAAGAACAGAATGTTAAAAGCTAGTAGAGAGAAGAGACAGATCACCTATAAAGGAAAGCGTATCAGAATCACAGCAGACTTCTCAACACAAACAATGAAGTCAAGAAGAGCATGGAGTGAAGTATTTCAGATCCTAAAATAAAATGACTTCCCACCCAGACTGATGTACCCTGCAAAACTGTCCTTCAAAATGAATGAAGAAATAAGATACTTCCACTACAAGGAACAGCTGAAGAACTTCATGACCACCAAACCAACCCTGCAAAAAATACTGGAAGACATTCTAGATAGACATAGGAAAAAACTACTAAGCAAGGCAAACAATTAGAGTGGAAGATAACATGTCAAAAGTGAACCAACATATATCAGTTATAACCATTAATGTAAATGGTCTCAATTCACCAATTGTAAGAAACAGTCTGGCAGAATGGATCAAGAAACAACATCCAACCACAAGCTTTATAAAAGAAACCCATCTAAACCAAAAGGAAACTCATAGACTGAAAGTCAAAGGATGGAAAACAATACTCCATGCAACAGGATCCCAAAAAAAACCGGGGTAGCTATTCTGTTTGCAGACAATGTGAACTTCAAACCAAGAATGATCCAAAGAGATATAGAAGGTCACTACATACTAGTTAGGGGGAAATTTCAAGAGGAAGAGATAACAATCTTAAATATATATGCACCAAACTCAGGATCACCCAGCTATACAAAACAAATATTAACAGAAATGAAAAATTAAATAAGCAATAACATAATTATAGCAGGAGACCTTAACACACTATTGACACAAAGAGACAGATGAACTAGACAGAAAATCAGCAAAGAAATAACAGAACTGAATCACATCTGTGAACAAAAGGATTTGGTGGACATATACAGTGTTCCACTCAACAACATCAGAATATACATTCTTCTCAGCAGCACATGGAACATTCTCTAAAATAGATCATATACTAGCCCACAGAACATGATTAAGTAAATGCAAAAGAAATGAAATTATCCCAAGTATGTTATCAGATCGTAGCATCATGAAACTACACATTAATAACAAAAGAAACTGCAAAAACCCCACAAACACATGGAAATTGAATAATACACTCCTGAGCAATCAGTGGGTCACAGAGGAAATTAAAGAAGAAATTAAACAATATCTACAAGCAAATGAAAATACAAATACATCTTACTGGAACCTGTGGGACATAATGAATGCAGTCCTCAGAGGAAAATTTATTGCGGTGAATTCCCACTTCAGGAAAACAGAATGAACACAAATAAACAACCTGATGCTACACTTCAAACGTCTAGAAAAAGAAGAGCAAGTCAAACCCAAAGCCAAAAGAGAGGAAATTATAAAGGTCAGAGCAGAAATCAATGCAATCGAGACTAAGAAAACAATACAAAGAATCAATGAATCAAAGAGTTGGTTCTTTGAAAGAGTAAATAAAATTGATAAGCCCCTAGCCAACCTTATTTTTAAAAAAGGAAAGAAAAAACTCAAATTCATGCAATAAGGAATGAAAAGGGTGAAATCACTACAGACTTTGTGGAAATACAGAAGATCATCAATACCTATTTTGAAAATTTCTACTCTCACAAGCTAGGTAACACAGAGGAAATAGAAAGATTCCTAGAAACATATGAATTACCAAAGCTGGGTCAAGACATGAAACTGCTGAATAACCCAATTTATATTAATGAAATTGAAAATGTAATTAAATCCTTACGAACAAAGAAAAGCCCAGGTCCAGACAGATTCACAGCAGAATTCTACAAGAAATTCAAAGAAGATTTAATGCCGACAATAGTCAAACTCTTCAATGAAATTGAAGGGGAAGCAATTCTCCCTAACTCATTCCTGGAAGCAAATGTTACTCTAATACCAAAACCTGAGAAAAACCCAACTAAAAAAGAGAACTACAGGCCAACCTGCCTAATGAACATAAATGCAAAAATTCTCAATAAAATACTGGCAAACAGGATGCAGCAAATCATCAAGAACGTTACACACCACGATCAAGTGGGATTCATCCCAGGCATGCAGGGATGCTTCAACATATGTAAATCAATAAATGTAACCCACCATATCAATAGACCCAAAAATAAGAAACACATGATCATTTCTATAGATGCAGAAAAAGCTTTTGATAAGGTTCAACACTCATTCATGATAAGAACTTTACCGAAAACTGGAATAGATGGTCTTTACCTCAATATGATAAAAGCCATCTATGACAAACCAACAGCCAGCATCATATTAAATGGCCAAAAACTGAAAGTCTTTACCCTAAAATCAGGCACAAGACAAGGATGTCTATTATCACCACTCCTATTTAACATAGTGCTGGAAATACTAGCCAGAGAAATTAGACAAGAGAGAGAAATAAAAGGAGTAAAGATAGGAAAAAAGAAAGTTAAATTATCATTATTTGCAGATGACATGATACTTTACACAGAAGACCCCCGAAACTCCATCGAAAGACTCCTAATAAATATAATAAATTCAGTAATGTAGCTGGATACAAAGTCAACACTCAAAAGTTAATAGCATTCCTATACACTAACAACAAAATCACTGAGAGAGAAATAAGAGAAGCCACACCCTTCACAATACTATCCAAAAAAATGAAATACTTAGGAAGCAATCTAACGAAAGAAGTAAAAGATCTATTCAGGGAAAATCATAATACCCTGAAAAAAGAAATCGAAGAGGATCTCAGAAAATGGAGACACATCCCTTGTTCATGGATAGGAAGAACAAACATTGTGAAAATGGCCCTTCTCCCAAAATTGTTATACAGATTCAATCAAAATACCACTAGCATACCTCACAGAACTACAGAAATGACTCCTAAAATTCACCTGGAACCAGAAGAGACCTAAAATAGCAAAGGCAATTCTAACCAGCAAAGGCAAGGCAGGAGGTGTCACAATCCCTGACCTGAAGTTATACTACAAAGCTACTGTAATAAAATAAACATAGTACTAGAATAAAAACAGACCTGAAGATCAGTGGACTAGATTAGAAGATACGACTAAAACTACAAACATACTCAGCCACCTTGTTGTTGATAAAGGGGCCAAACACATCCACTGGAAGATAGTCTCCTTAATAAACGGTGCTGGAAAAATTGGCTCTCTATATGCTGAAAACTAAAACTAGACACATGCCTATCACCATGTACTAAGCTAAAACCTAAATGGATCAAAGATCTAAATATTAAAACACAAACACTAAATCTGTTGGAAAACAAGGTATGGAAAAATCTTGAAGACATAGGGATAGGTAGAGAATTCATGAACAAGAATCAAACTGCATGCGAAATACTTCACAGAATCAATAACTGGGATCACGTCCTATTTAAGAGTTTTTGCATCTCCAGTATAGTGAAAAGAAATATCCAGTATAGTGAAAAGAAAACCCACAAATGGGAAAAAATCTTAGTGAATAGTCCCTCCAAGAACTTCTGTATAGAACATATAATTTTAAAAAATCAGACCCCCAAAATTGAAAGACCCATTCCAAAAATGGGCATCTGAGATGAATACACAGTTCCCAGATGAAGAAATATGAATGGCAAATAAATACACAAAAAAATGTTCAGCATTGTTGGTCATTAGAGAAATGCAAATTAAAACCATACTGAGATTCCATCTCACTCCAGAAAGAATGACCAGGATAAAGACAACTACCAACAACAAATGCTGGAGAGGCTGTGGGGAAAAAAGAACTCTTCTGCACTGTTGGTGGGGGTGCAGACTGGTGCAACCACTATGGAAGTCAGTCTGGAGGTTCCTCAAAAAGCTGGTATTGGAAGTCCCATTTGACCCAGCTATTCCACTTCTGGGCATATTCCCAGAAAAACTGAAAACATCATACTACAGTGATATATGTGCACCCATGTTTATAGCAGCACAATTTGTAATAGCCAGATCTTGGAAACAACCTAAATGCCCATCAATTGAGGAATGGATAAAAATGATGTAGTATTTTTATACAATGGAGTATTACTCAGCTATAAAGAATGATCACATTGAGATATTTATAAGTAAATAGATGCAACTCAAGACCATACTCATAAGTGAAATAAACCAAACTCACATGTGTAAACACCTTATAGTCTCCCTAGTGTAAGAAATGGTAAGAGTACATAAGATACAAAAAAACTCAATAAATACAGTGAAAGGATAAGAATCTGCTTAAAGAGGAAAAAATAATATCTCAGGGAAAGTGAAAAAGAAAAAGGGAAAAGAAAAAATATCTAAAATTATATAAACACACTTAGGATAGTTAAAATGTGCTACAAATTCTGTAAGTTCTTGGAACAAAATAGGTAACATTCATAGGATTGGAACAATTGTGCATATTATTGTATGGTTATCTGAGGAACTCTTGTAGATCATTATGTAAAACAACAACCTCAGTTATGCTCCTATCACCTTGTTTTGAAGCTCTATATTGTCAGTGTTTTGGGCTCTTTGCTATTGTCATTTATTTGTCTTCTTTGTTTTGTGTTTTTCTGGGAATTTTGTTTTGTTTTGTTTTGCTTTCCCCTCTAATACAGAAAGGACAGATATACATGTAGACTCAGACCTGCGTAGAACTTCTCCTAAACAGTTTATGAGAATCGATTATATAATGCACGTTGAAATGAACAGAAAAAACTACCAACAAGTGCTGGGAGGCTGTGGGGAAAAAGGAACTCTTCTGCACTGTTGGTGGGAGTGTAGACTGGTACAACCACTGTGGAGGTCAGTCTGGAGATTCCTCAAAAAGCTGGTATTGGAAGTCCCATTTGACCCAGCTATCCCACTTCTAGGCATATTCCCAGAAGAACTGAAAACATCATACCACAGTGATATATGTGCACCCATCTTTATAGCAGCAGAACTTGTAATAGCCAGATCTTGGAAACAACCTAAGTGCCCATCAACTGAGGAATGGATAAAAAGTTGTGGCATTTTTATACAATGGAGTACTACTCAGCTATAAAGAATGACCACATTGAGATATTTATAAATAAATGGACACAACTTGAGGCCATACTCATAAGCGAAATAAACCAGACTCACATGTGTAAATATCGTATAGTCTCCCTAGTATGAGAGTTGAGAAGAGTATATAGGATTTTATGGTAAGCATGAGTCCCATCTCATAGCTTTGAAGCCTTTCAATGTTTTCATTCATCAGTTGGAATGGTTTTATTCTGTTTTGTTTGACTATATCATGCATGATGGTATGAACAGCTGTTTTGAAGAAAACAAAACATTATGACAGCTATTGCTGATTTAATATCATCCTTCTTAGAAGTCCTACCATCCTTCTATTCTTCTACTACCATTGGTTCTATCTATCACATTGTGTCTTATTGGGATTTGAATATGTGTGATAGTATAAACAAAATTTTTTATCAAAAATGAGATATTATAGTACCCATTGATCATTCTCTGTTATTCAGTTCAGAATGCCCTGTAATTCTTTCACTCTTTGAATGGTTTTATACTATTTTGTTATGTTTGATATTACTGTATTTGAAACTATGCTCAACTATAGCAGAGAAAGATATTGTGATAGCTACTGTTAATGTCTGGTTGTTTCAATGTAAAGTACTGTGTTGCCTATGTTGTCCTGTTCTGATCTGCTCTGTTCTGCCCTCTTTTGTTTTATTCTCTTTAAAATAAAATCTAAAAAAAAGAAAAGAAAAAAAAGAAACTTAAAAAATAAATGATCTTTGGATAAAAAAGAAAGAAAAGAAAAGAAATGAACAGCTACTTTGAAGAAAAAGAGACACTAAGGTACCCAGTGCTGATTCCGTAACATCATGCTGTGAAATCTAGCAATCCTATTATTCTCTGTTCAGAGTGATTTTAATCTGTTTTATATTGTTTAATTTCAACATACATGAAGGTATGGACCTCTATTTTGAAGAGAATGAGATACATTATGGCAGCCACTGTTGACCTCCCTATTGTCTGGTTTTGAAGACCTAAAATGCCTTCATCGTCCTGTTCTGATCAGTCTAATACTATTTTGTTCTGTATGAATTCACTGTGTGTAAAGATATGGACAACTATTTAGAAGAAAATAAGAGACAATATAATAGACAGTGAAGATCTCCTGTTGCCTTGCTTTCCAATCTGTATCTTTTACACTGTTTTCTTCTGATCTGTTTTGTTATGTTTAATTTACCCTCAGTGATTTTGTGAAATTGTTTTCTCTTATACATAAGAACTTCACAGAAAAACTAGGTCATATTTTTGATCTTTCACAGTAAAAAAAAAATTTATTCTTTTACAAGATTTGTAAAATAATCAAAAAATGTGTTTCTGTTTGCTTTTTATAATGCCATAGTGATTTACGAAGAAAACAAATATATCAAGATCATGAGAAATTCTTTCCAGCCTCAAAATTCTTTCCCTCGCTCACTCCCATCCTGGGCCTCAGAGTGCACCAGTCCCATGCTATTGAGAAATGTTTTTGGGTGACACACTGTTACTAATAAGAAGTGTCATCATGGTGCTTTCTCAGGGCTGGAGAGTTAAAGTGAGACACTTAATTTTCCCAAACTGTTTATTACAAGGATAACTTTACATGCAAAATTGTCTCTTTATGTAAAAATAAAGCATTTTAACCTAAAACATTCTATAATTCATTAATAAAACATTACTAACATGATAAAGATATAACTTATACATGTTGAAATAATTACCATTCACTTTATATTTCAAATTTCATGGCAAAATTTATGAAAAAGTATTGACAAACTTTTACATTTATTTATAGATTTATAAAAAGACAGCTGCAAACAGTAAGAAAAACAAAGCAGACTACCCAAGAGCCTCTTTTCCTTATACAGCCTTCCTTTTAAGCATGCATAATTAATCTAATCTATATTCCCTGTAGCATCAAAAGGAACCAACACCAAGGCAGAGAAAAACAAAGCTATTTTGAGCAACCCATAACCAAGCTGCTAAAACAAAATATATAAGACCCACAGTAACACTGGAATCATTAAGAAGGTCCTGTCCTCTTGTTTCATTTTCAGCATGAACTTTGTGGTAATGCTTCGACAAATCAATAGCAGTTATACATCTTTTCATACATAACGGGCAGATGAAACCCTGTGAAATAACAACTTTTAGAAGGATATACAAAATATAGACAACGCCAATAGACAAAATAAGAAAAAAATTAATATACTGGTTGTTAGTAAATGCAAATGAAACTTTCAACTAGGAACTGTACAAAGATCTATCCAAAGTAAGACTTCTAAAACTAGTTCATATCCTCTCAATATAAATTTGTACTAATTCAATTTTTTAAATTACCTTGTTGCATTGGTAGGAATATTCTTTTGCTTAAAATACAGGTTTTTTGCTTTTCTTTTTTAATGCATGCTTTCCTTGAGCTCACTATGTAGCTTGGGCTGGCCTTGAACTTGCAACAATTCTCTTGCCTCAGCCTCCCAAGTGCTGAAGACATGAAAAAAAATTTTTTGTCTATAACATTTTGTCCTTACTTATCTGAGACCCATAATTGCCAGTTGGTTTTTATTTTAGATCAAGAAATTGCTGGGAGGGATAATAAATACCTTTTTGTGATATAATGTTCTCAACAAGGAAATTATTTTAATGAAATCAACTTTTAATATGTACATATTCCATTACCTAAGGACCCATTCTAGTCTATATTTATAATTTCCAGTACATCATCTTTCCTTTCACTTTCCTGAACCATGCATAACCATATCAAAACATTCTCTCAAATTCTCTAACCCTAACAATATCCGTATTTTAAAATGCGAGCTGTTACACTGATCAATAGCTCAAAGTTTTGTCACTTAACACAAAGGGGCTGGGGGTTTAGCTCAGTGGCACAAGTGTCTGCCTGGCAAGTGTGCAGTTGTGAGTTTGATCCTTGGTTCCAAAAAAGAAAAGAAAAAAAAAAAAAAAGAGTAACCGAAAAATGAAAGAATAAGGGAACAGAGAAAGCAAATAAAGTGGTAAAGACAAAAGGTTATAATGGTCAAAATATCACACACTGCAGTGTCATAATGAGACGTTGAACTAAGCTTCAAAAAATTAATTATATATGACCTTCCAGAAACAATTTTGTTAAATGTCAGGTTCCACATCTCTAAAATGGGGCCAATTTCTTCTAGAGGTTTGTGTGCACAAAATGCTTAATGTTGTGCCTGAAACTTTTAAGTACTCAATAAATATTGTCAGGGAATGCACACTTAGAAGTTAAAGGAAATGAAATTTTTAAAAAATGATTTAAAAACTAGAAGAAAAGATAGCAATGAAAAGGCTGCATTGCTCAGGAAGGCTAAAGAGAAATTAAGTAGAGAGACGGAAAAAAAAATTCTGAAAAAGACAGACAATTGCAGTAAAGAATGGGGAGACAGAAGTTTACTGTTTCAGTTGAGACTGTTCTGCCTGATGATAAAGTAGAAGGTACTGCCATGAAACTGAATACTGTAGTTAAAAAGAGGTAATAATGATCCTTAACATGGAAACTTAAGGAACTAAGGGGTTAGACCAATAATGGTGAACCTCTTAGAGACTGAGGTCCCAAACTGAGGTCCCAAAACCCACTTGTGTATTAAAAGTGCCAACAGTGCAATTAAACCTGAATCCTGAGGTTTTGGTTTAGAAAAAACACTGTTATCCAATGTTCGGCTGCTGGGTGACTTGGCTCGTGTGCCCGCTGCAGCACACATGCCACAGGTTAACCATCACTGGGCTAGGCTATTCCTGCCACTACAGTCACTGAGGGTTACAGGAAGGAAGCAGAGGAAGACTACCACAGAGGCTGCAAAGTGGGAAGCAAGACAGAGTAGCAATTAAGAGCAAGGCTTAAGCTAGTAGAATCAGATTCATGCCACTCCTGACAGAAATGTGACCTTAATTTCCTCATCTGTTTTGGGGAGTAACAATAAAACCTACAGATCTCATGACAATTCAACGAGATAATATATGCAAAGCACTTACACTGATTCTTATACAATGAAAACATTGAATAAATGTTATCATTACTATCATTATTCCTTTTGTTAATAACCCTTAAAAGATCATTCAGTAATGAAAGTCAGGAATATAAATTCATTTTTTTTAAACTGATGAGGGCTGGAGATTTAGCTCAGTGGCCTAAGCGTCTGCCTGGCAAGTGCAAGGTCATGAGTTCGATCCCCAGTACCAAAAAAAAAAGTTACGAGACTTTTAAACTGATGAGAGTTGTCCCAGACAAACCATAATTTCAAGGGCTTGAACTATGAATAATACTTCTTTAGAAGGTTTTGTTTGTTTGGTTGGTTGGTTGGTTGGGAGTTTTGTGTTTTTTGAGACAGGGTCTTGCTACTCAGTTCAGGCTGGCCTTGAACCACTCTATAACCCAGGCTGGTCTTGAACTTGCAATGATCCTCCTGCCTCAGCCTCCCAAGTGCTGGGATTATAGGCCTGCGCCACCACGCCCAGCTTTGTTTTCTTTTTGTCACCATAGCTTTATGGTGTATTTTGTTTTACTCCTTTGTCCACTGTACGCTTCCACACCAGTCATGCAATCACTCATTCAGAAAGTATTTAGTGTGATTACTCTGCTCCAGCTGCAATGCTATGGTGCTGAGAACACAATGGAAAATGACGCAAACTCCCCACTCTCAGAAGCCTACAGGCATTCTGAAAAAGTCACTAAGATTTCTTAAAATTACATTTTATATCCCACTAACCACAAAACCCTACTAGATCTACATTCAAAATACATACAGAATCTCGACACCTGTACTCTTACCATTCTAATCCAAACTCCCATCACCTGTATGGGGATCACTGCAATAGCCTCCTAACCATCTCTCTGCTTCTACTCTAAGCCCTCTTACAACCTATTTGCAACACAGCCTCTAGAGTGTTCTCAACAAAACACATGTACCAGCTTTGTCATTTCTCTACTCAAACCATCCACTATCCACTGGCTTGCTATCTCACTAGGCATTAAAAACTAAGGTCTGTGTAATAGTCTGTATGGCCGTTTAGGAATGGGCCTGACTTCCTCGTTGAACCAGTCTCCCCACATCACAGCTACCCCGCCTCCGGGCTGCTTTCAACACGCAGAGCCACTCCTGCCACAGAGGCTTCCCACTTACTCCACGTGTCTGGAACATCAATCGCCCAAGAAACCCACATGACTCGTTGCCTTTAGTTCCCTCTGAGCTGTTCACCTCTCAGAGAAGTCTTCACTGATGACGACATAACTGGAGCCGCCCCAAACACTTTTCATGCCTCCTTTTCTGCTTTCTCTCATAACACCAACTGTCAACCCTGGAACACTTTTAGTATCTTTTGCCTTTTGCCTGTTTCCACCCCTTGAATGTAACATCCACTAGGATGAAGATTTTTTTAGATCATTTTATTTTATTTTATGCTCTATCTCCAGCAAATGAATGAATCTCAATAATAATCATGACCAAAAAGAGAGCAGATACAAATTTCACACCAGCAGAAGGAAAAAGTATCTACCCCACATAGAAGAGGAAAAACATTTACTGGAAAAAGCCCTATCTGCAATAAGCCCCAAGGGATATCAGATGTTAGCCAGGAAAAAATACTCAAAGCAAGAGCAATGCTACAGTCTGGATATTTGTGCTTCCAACACACGCATGCACACACGCACAGACACACATGCACACATGCAAATCCCCACACTCAAATCTTAACCCTCAAAGGAATGGAACTAGGAGATGTGGCCTCTGGGGAGAGGAAGGGGTCACGGAGGCAGAGTCCTCATGGATAGGATCAGTGTCACCGTAAAACAGGCCAAAGCAGTTCTCTGATCTTTCTGTCTGTGAAAATCTGAGACCGCAAATCTTCTGTTGCCTTGATTTTAGACTTCCTATCTCCAGAACTTCAAGAAGTATTTGTTGTCCACAACAGTTTAAACTAAGACAAATAGATAAAGAATAAAGATGAGCTTATGCAAAAGCCCAGTGGTAAGAGAAAACTTGGCATACTGTAAAAACAGAGGAAATTCAATATGCTTGAGGATGACAGAGAAAATAAAAAAACTGTAATGCTCTGGAAATGTAACTCAGTGGTAGAGTACCTGCCTAGAGTTCACGAGACCCTGGTTTAATCCCTAGCACCACAATAAACAAACCAATCAATCAATAAAGCTATAAAAGTAAGCAGAAATCAGATCACAAAAAAAATAACTTTTTAGCTGGCAAAAGCTATAGAGTTTGGACCCTAATCTAAAAAAAAAAATTGGAGAACAGTCAGATGTGGTGGCACATGCCCATAATCCCAACCCCAGAGGCTGACGCAGAGGATCTCTGTGAGTTCCAGGCCAGCCTGAACTACACAGGGACACCCTGTCTCCAAAAAACATAAAACGGGGGGAGCGGAAGTGGGAGATAGGCTTTGTGGTATCAACGCAGTGAGATGGTCCCTTCCAGCACGAGGCTACGACTGCATTATTTAAATAATTCTAAAACCACTACTCATGGATAAACAGTGACTTTGTACCATGCAAAGGAGAGTTGTTTAAGGGGTCTAATCTGTTAGAGCAGAGTACAGAAAGGACACTAGGGTTTGACCATTTGACACCCTCCTTCTGGTTTCACCAGGTATCAAGGCATGCTATGGGACCTTAGTTTTAGGTATGATATTGAGTAGAATTGTCCAGACTTCGATGTTTCTTTTAAGAGGCTTTTACCACTGAAAATAATGATAGCTACACATTTCTCTCAGTTAGCTTAAGGATGTTTTAGTCCAAAGATCCTAAAAAATATTTTAGTTTTATGTATGTTAAAACCAAGAGTAAACAGGATGGTGGTGCACGCCTGTAATCCCAGCACACAGGAGGCTGAAGCAGGATGATCACCATGAGTTTGAGGCCAGCCTGTGCTACATAGTCAGTTCAAGCCTGAACTATACCGCCAAAAAAAAAAAAAAACCCACCAAAAGTAAGGAAACACAAAAATGGAAGAGTAAAATGTGTAACCTCCAAATCAGCATAAGACTCCACAAGCAATCCCAGCAATGTACTCTACTGCCTGCAGGTTAATTACCAATGGGACCAGCAAAGGAGGAGAAAAATGAACAATGAAAGAGGCAGAAGAAAAGCAGAAGAGTGTAGAATCACAGAAACACAAGGTTGTACAAACCAAGGCAAAAAGAGAGAAGGAGAGAGGGAGAGGAATTACTGTTTATTTTTTTTAAAAGCCAAACAAAAGGAATAGAAAAACTGAAAATGAAAACATAGAAAAAGGTACACAAAATACTAATCAAAAGAAAGATAGTGTCATTACATTATTATTAGACACAATGACAAAAAGTTTAATTCACCAAAAAGACATAAATGATCTCAGGAGACAGAAACCAGGGACTATAAATCATGTATGAGAGAAATTTAGCTTGGAAACAAAGCAAACAATGCATCATACCTGCAGAAAAGAAATATTTTATTTTTTCCATTTATTTCATTCTTTTGTTTTCATATGCATCACACAACATATTTGTATGTTGATGGGAGTAATTCACAATTGAGCTAAAAACTAAATTGGCAAGAGACAGACAATAATTAAGGAATCAGATATAATGGAATCCACAAGACTAGAGAACAGATTGAGACATTACAGGCAAAGATACTTACCACCTTCTCTGTACTAAAACAAGATACAGGGATGGTTATAGGGATCTAACAAGCACATTTATCTAATGGTTTGTATTCTCTTAATGTCTTGAAAGATAACTGGGGGAAGGTAAGAAGAGGGTAAAAGATAAGGCAGTCTTGAGGACAAAGAATAAATAATTGTCTCAGAACGTAAAAATGAAAAAAAAATCAGGCCCCCAAAATTCAAAGACCCATTCCAAAAATGGGCATCTGAGATAAATACACACTTCTCAGATGAAGAAATACAATTAGCAAATAAATATATGAAAAACTGTTCGACACAATTGGTCATTCGAGAAATGCAAATTAAAGCAGCAACACTGAGATTCCATCTCACTCCAGAAAGAATGGCTAAGATAAGAAATCAACCAGTAACAAATGCTGGAGGGAATGTGGGGAGAAAGGAATTCTTGTGCACTGTTTGTGGGAGTGTAGGCTGGTGTAACCACTGTGGAAATCAGTGTGGAGGTTCCTCAAAAAGCTAAAATTAAAGATTTCATTTGACCAGCTATCCCACTTCTAAGCATTTTTCCCAGAAGAACTGAAAACATCATACACCACAGTGATATATGTACACCCATGTTTATAGCAGCACAAGTTGTAAATAGCCAAATCTTGGAAAACCACCCAAATGCTCTTCCAATGAGGAATGGATAAAAAAGATGTGGTACTTTTAGGCAATGCAGTACTACTCAGCTATAAAGATTGCATCGAGGCTTTTATAAGTAAATGGATATGACTTGAGACCACAGTCATAAGTGAAATAAATCAAACTCACATGTGTAAACAGCATATTGTCTCCCTAGTGTATGAAACTGAAAGAGTAAATATGACTCAAAATCTATAATAAATGTTGTGTAAGGGTAAGAAACTGTTCAAAGGGGAAAAGTAACTGTGATAAGGGAAAGGAGGAAACAAGGAAGGGAAAAGGAAAAAGACAAACTTGTATATATACACATAAGATAGCTAAGATGACTATTCTAATCATTCTATTAGTTTTTGGAAAAGGACAGTTAATACTCATGATTAGATCAATTTTGCTTGTCTATGTCTAGTAATCTAAGCAACCCTTTTGAAGGTAACAATATGCAATATTACATCATTAAATTCCTATCATCTTGTTTTGAAAACCTGTACTGTTATTGTTTCAGCTTTGTTGTTATTTTTGCTTCTCTCTTTTGCTTTTTGTTTTTCTTTTCTGTGTCTTTTTGTCTCTTAAATTAAAAAAAAAAAAAAAAAAAACAGAAATGAGCTGGGCATGGTGACACAATCTCGTAATCTCAGTATGTGGGAGGCTGAGGCAGCAGATCATTGATAGAGGCCAACCTGGGATACACAGTGAGTTTAAGGCCAGCCAGAACTACAGAGCAAGACCCTGTCTCAAAACACACTCAAAAAATAAAATAAAATATGCACGTTTTAATCAATCTCACAACTAAATACAGGTAATACAAGAACAATTATGATGTAAAAGTCACATTCTAATTGGTAACAATGACTTAAAAGAACTTTTCTTACACATACAAGTTGAGTCATTACTACAGTCATTACTACAAATGTTTGTTAATTTTTCTTAAATAATAGTGAATTTTATTGACAAATTTATTGTTTTCGTACCTCTGAAGAGCTTTCATTATTGACATCCACTGTGTTTATAGGAGTTGCAGATGAATCTAAATCAGAACCTTGGGAGCCAACTCTCCCAGGAGTCTGAAACACAGAAGGGAGAAAAAAAATCAAACCAGATATTAACAATATATCCACAAGCCATTAAATAATATAACCTTCTCACACAGGAAAAGCAAGTATCTTCACAATAGTAACAAACAGTACTAACTATATCCTTTATGGAAGACTGTATCTAATGTTGAAAAAAAATCAAGTTCCCTAAAGCATTCTCTCTTTTTCTTTTTAAAACTTACTTCTAAACACAATGTTTTGCAGTCTTCAAAAGACTTTCACAAAAGGTCTTATTTAATTACAATGATATCTCTGAGAAAGATAAGGTATCCCTACAGAGAAGAACAAAATTAAAACAGCTAAGTGACTGTACTATTTTTTTTGTTTTGCCTTCGGTTTTGCTTTTTTTTTTTTTTTTTTTTTTAATCAGAATAGAACTCTGAACCTCACATGGCCCAGTAGGCATTGTGCTGCTGGCTGCATCACCGGTCAAGTGACTATACTATGAACAACAACAAAATAAAGAATAACTAAAATTAAAATGCTGATATTCTGATTCCTCTTGCATTTCTCTCTTTACTACATGAACTCAAACTATAATGATTTGAGTAGTGCTAAGAAACCATCAGCCCAAATTATCCAGTCACCATTCATCCACCGCTCAGGCCAAACATTACCATTGTCAAACATTCCACACATACACACAGAGCAGAATTTATTATCTAACTTTATCATTCATTAATATCTAGGTGCTACTTTAAACAAATGTGAACACTGGATAAAAAGAAATTCAAAGCACAAGGCCTGACTCAATGATCTTCATCAAAACTATACATGGTACATGTTAGCACACTTCTCCCTTCTACACAAGAGAACAAGGCACAGAAAGTTAAGTAACTTGCCCAAAGCATTTGGCTGATGAGTGGAAAAGCAGCTATGTGGATCTTAGTCATTTCACACTGCTTCTTTACGAGGTATCTCCACTGAATGTACCACAAACACCCGAGGCTGACAACAACTCTACACACATCTGTATCAATAGGAATATCCCCCTCAGCACCATTAAATATTCAACCTGAACACCAAATAAACGTGAACTATGTTGGATTCATCAACTAAAATATTATTAAAATTAAAATTGCATTAAATGGAAAAAATACACACACTGGTTAAAAATTACATGTTAGAACTATTTATGTAAGAAAAAAGAATAAAAATTCTGACTAGGGGATATAGCCCAGTAGCATAAGGGCCTGCCTGGCAAGCCCAAGGTCAGGAGTTCGATCCCCAGCGCCAAAAAAAAAAAAAAGAATAAAAATGAATATTCCAAAATTGAAATAATGATGTCTATGGTAAGATAGGATTATGGTGGTTTGGGGTTTTTTGTTTTTGCTGTACTTTTTTTCAGAACTTTTTTTTCAGAACTTTAATCATAGCAAAATTAATTTTACATTGAAAAAGTATCATATTTTAAACATATTTCTCCAGTTGGATAGTTCATTTGTATTTCCTTACACAGACACTTTGAATAGTTTATATTTTGTACTTATTTTTACATATTATTCTTATATGAATTAGGAAATTGAGATAAAAACAGAAGCAGTTAATTAAGGCTACAAGAAAACTCCCAACCTTTTCTCATAAAAGGAAATTAAATTCTGTACTGGAAATACTAGCCAGAGCAATTAGACAAGAGGGAGAAATAAAAGGAGAAAAGATAGGAAAAGAGGATGTTAAATTATCATTATTTGCAGATGACATGATACTCTACATAGAAGACACCCAAAACTCCATTGAAAGACTCATAGATATAATAAATAAATTCAGTAATGTAGCTGGATACAAAGTCAATACTCAAAAATCAAATCACTGAGAAATAAGAGAAGCCACACCCTTCACAATACCATCCAAAAAAATGAAATACTTAAGAATTAATCTAATGAAAGAAGTAAAAGAGCTATACAGTAAAACAGCTATACAGGAAAAATTATAATACCCTAAAAAAAGAAATTGAAGAGGACCTCTGAAAACGGAGAGACATCCCTTGTTCATGGATAGGAAGGATAAATATTGTGAAAATGGCCATTCTCCCAAAATTGTTATACAGATTCAATGCAATCTCAATCAAAATACCACTAACATACCTCATAGATATGGAGAAATCACTCCTAAAATTCATCTGGAACCAGGAGACCTAAAATAGCAAAGGCAATGCTAACCAGCAAAGGCAAGGCAGGAGGTGTCACAATCCCTGACCTGAAGTTATACTACAAAGCCACTGTAATAAAATCAACATGGTACTGGAATAAAAACAGATCTGAAGATCAATGGAATAGATTGGAAGAGAAAACCACAGCCACAAACACACTCAACCACCTTATCTTTGATAAAGGGGCCAAACAGGTTCACTGGAAGAACGATAGTCTCTTTAATAAATGGTCCTGGAAAAATTGGCTCTCTATATGCCGAAAACTAAAAGTAGACACATGCTATCACCATGCACTGAGCTAAAAGCTAAATGGATCAAAGAGCTAAATATTAAAACACAAACACTAAATCTGTTGGAAGACCAGGTATGGAAAAATCTTGAAGACAGAGAGGTAGGTAGAGAATTCATGAACAAGAATCAAACTGCATGCAAAATACTTCCCAGAATTAATAACTGGGATCACGTCCTATTTAAGAGTTTCTGCATGTCGAAAGAAATCTCCACAGTGAAAAGAAAATCCACAAAATGGGAAAAAAAAAATCTTAGTCCTCAGACAAAGGACTTCTGTCTAGAACTTATAAAGAATTTTAAAACATCCGATCCCCAAAATTCAAAGACCCATTCCAAAAACGGGCATCTGAGATGAATATACAGTTCCCAGATGAAGAAATACGAATGGCAAATAAAAAATGCTCATCATCATTAGTCATTAGAGAAATGCAAATTAAAACCACACTGAGGTTCCATCTCACTCCAGAAAGAATGACCAGGATAAAGACAACTACCAACAACAAATGTTGGAAAGGCTGCGAGAAAAAAGGAACTCTTCTGCACTGTTGGTGGGAGTGCAGACTGGTGCAACCACTGTGGAGGTCAGTCTGGAGGTTCCTCAAAAAGCTGGCATTGGAAGTCCCATTTGACCCAGCTATTCCACTTTTGGGCATATTACCAGAAAAACTGAAAACATCATACTACAGTGATATATGTGCACCCATGTTTATAGCAGCACAATTTGTAATAGCCAGATCTTGGAAACAGCCTAAGTGCCCATCAACTGAGGAATAGATAAAAAAGTTGTGGTATTTGTATACAATGGAGTACTACTCAGCTATAAAGAATGATCACATTGAGATACTTATAAATAAACGGATGCAACTTGAGACTATACTCATAAGTGAAATAAATCAAACTCCCATGTATAAATACCGTATAGTCTCCCTAATGTAAGAAACAGTAAGAGTACATAAGATTTTATGGTAATCATGAATCCCCATTACAATGCTTTGAAGCCTTATAATGTTTTCATTCATCAGTTGGAATGATTTTATTGTTTTGTTTGATTTTATTATGTGTGATGGTATGAAAAGCTATTGTGAAGAAAACAAGACATTATAGCAGTCATTGCTGATTTAATATCATCTTACTTTGAAGTTCTACCATGCTTTTGTTCTTCTATTACCATTGGTTCTATCATGTTGTATCTTACTGGATTTTAATATATGTGATGGTATAAACAAAATTTTTTATGGAAAATGAGATATTATAGTAGCCACTGTTCATCTTCTGTTATTTGGTTCAGAATGCCCTGTAATACTTTCATTCTCTTGAATGGTTTTATACTATTTTGTTATGTTTGATATTATTCTGTGTGAAGCTATGCTCAGCTATTTCAAAGAAAGAGACACTATGGTAGCTACTGTTAATATCCAGTTGTCTTGTTGTGAAGTGCTATGTTGCTTGCATTGTTCTGTTCTGATCTGCTTTGGTCTGTCCTCTTTTGTTTCATTCTAAAATAAAATTTTAAAAAATAAAAAATTTTTAAAAAGGAAATTAAATTCTGTTCAACGTTTTTTTTACAGGTATGAACAGGCCTAATCTGAAAATCTGAAGCACTGTAGCAATACTCTATCTGTATGATTCTCACAAGAACTCTGGGTTCTCTGAGTCTCATTAAAGGTTGACAAGGAAGAAATGTTTTCAACACAGGTCCCTAGAGAATCGCACAGGTGCATTTCAGAGGGGAAAGGTATTTTACTAACAAATGACAAGCAGGACACCAATCAAATACTAGTTACAGATGAAGGAAGTGACAGCTATATCCTGGACAAGAACAGTAGCAGCCATTACATCCTGACACTTGTCCAAATCAAATAGAAAGTATCATAATTTTGATAAAGTACTAAAGATAAGAATGCAAAAAGACCAAAAAGAAAAGGAAATGAGAAGGGCTGGACATGAGGAGTCTCCATTTTGTTGTCAGTATCAGGAGACACTGGCCAAAATGACAACCTTGTATGGCTTCTTCTTTCAGAGAAGTCAGAAAAAGGTACGCCAACCAAATACACCAGTGAAATTACATGTGCGTATCTGTAAACTACAGATCCAGAGCCAATCCCACTTCAATCAAGTGGAAAGGCCACAGAGAGTAATCCCAATCACACTACTAGCACTGATGTGTTCCAGACTAAAAGCCTGGAAGTTAGGGTCCTCTTGAGGATTAGGGATCTTAGCATAAAAGCAGTTCTGTGTCTTTGACATTAAGATTTCAAGTATCAGAAGCAATGACATACTCTAACTATGAGACTAAGCCAGTCGGGCTGGGAATACAGCTCAGCAGCACAGGTCCTATCTGGCAAGTGTGTGGTCATGACTTCAATTCCTGGTATCAAAAAAAGAAAAGCAAAGTAAAAGAAAAAGAAACTAAGCCAGTGCAATTTATGCTTTGTATCTTGTATCTTGGTGTATTTGGTTGGCGTACCTTTCTCTGACTTCTCTGAAAGAAGAAGCCATACAAGGTTGTCATTTTGGCCAGTGTCTCCTGATACTGACAACAAAATCTTGTATCTTGAGTATGTAATGATACACAAAATCTTCAGTGACATTTTGGTGGGTACAAACTAAAAATATCTAGCCTCTGTCACTATGGGTTTTTTTGGATCCATTATGCTGACCTCAGACAGTTTTTCAGAAACAGAAGACTTGCAACAAAAGAACAAGAGTTAAGAATTAAGACCCCAACTCTTCCCAATAATGTATCCCTAGCTATCACGGACACACAGGGATACTGATTTAAAATTTCTCCAGGGTTGGGGATATAACTCAGTGGCACAACTGCTTGCCTGGCAAGCACAAGGTCCCGAGTTTGATTCCCAGTACCAAAGAAAGAAAAACAAATTTTCCTACTCTGGGTTTATCTAAAGCAGTTTAATGGCCTCCAGAAATAGTTTCCAGCTTGTTCTTCTCTACGGGATCCTTGACTTTCCAGGGAGAGTGTAGAGGAGCAGGGATTGGCTTCCACAAGTCCTTTAAATGCTACGAACATCTAACTTTCTATAACTTTCTAAAGTTATCTAGAATGTAACATTACTATATTAACTTAATAACCACAAAGTTTTTATACATTATTTTATCATTCTATATGTCTCCAAAATACAATGTAAACTTCTTTCACAAAATCATTACTCAAGGCCTAAGTGTATAATATAAGCTAGACCTGGATTTAGTTATATATCCCTGGATATGGCAAAGAGTAAATGGTGATAAGGTTAAGAAGAGCATTTATGTTATGTACTTAAAGAAACTGTATAAAACTATAAACTATTTTTTGATCCATTAACATGTTGACAGTGTCACACTATAATGATTTTGAAAACTATTGATCTTAATAATCACAGTTACATTAGGTAGAAATATGATAGGCAGTTAGACAAGGCTAGACCCTCGAGGCAGTCCATACAGAAGATGAGAACATGTTAAAACTGTGGCTAGGGACACATCTGAGATTAAAGTCACAATGGCTAGATTTGCATACTTCCCTAAATGGAAATTCTGATACTACTCCTTGAGATTTTTCATATAAACAAACCATTATCTCATTAGAGGTGGGCAATCCTCTTCCATCCACTAAGACTCAAACCAAGACTAAGACTAAGACTAAAAACAACACAAGACTACAGATTACTGACCAAGGTTAATGATGTCATCCATACACCCTTGCTACCATTAGATCAATATTAACAAAGTGTTATACTTATAATCTTATGGTTGATTATAGTTTTGATCCACATCGTACCTATCTCTAATTTTGCTCTGTAAAACTTTCTCAGAGAAGTGGGCTGGTTGGCAAATCACTGGGGACATCTCCTGTCTCTAAGGAGCTACTCCTATTCCCCATGCCTATTTCCCAATATTCCTGCTCCCCATTCCATTCCCCAATACATTTTCCTACTCTTAACTTCTGCTGTTCCTTGGAATTCAATCTTCAACTTCAGGGAACACCAATTCAGTGTATCTGACATCTAGCAGGTTGGAAATTATACTTTTTCCCCTAAATCCTACACCCAAAAGCCATGGAAGCAAAATCTGTACTCCCAAAGAACTGTATTGTCCTTATTTCCTTTTCTTTTTTCAGATTCCAAGTGGCTTGTCACCTAAAATTACCTTACCTAAGAGGAAACAGACAACTTTATAAATTTTCTGAAATAATCCTCATAAAAAAAATAAATAATCCCAAGAGGATAGGGGAGTAAACGGAGAAAAGGAAAAAAATAAAAAATAAAAAGCAGAAAAATTATAAGATCTGAGCTTTTGATGCACATTTTTAAACATACTCCCCTAATTATTGTTAAGTTACCTAAGAATATCTTATTCTGTTCTTCCATTATTTCAGTGAGAAGTCCCAATATAGTGACACTGACCCTGAAGAATCAAACTAAAGCATTCCAGCTTTTTTACTTATTAAAAGTTTTACTTTGCAAAAAAGAGATTAAGAATCATTTGTGCTAAAAATTTTAAGTGATATCCTGAAATTTTACTTTTAGAAAAATCATAGTACATAATTGTATGTGTATTTTATGATAAACAAAAAATAACTAATACATTAATTGTTTAATGGTTTCTTCTAGAGAAGAAATATATATTTGATACAATATATATTTATACAATATATATTTATTGTTTCTGTGAAGAATGAAAAACTGCAAGGACAAACAGGCACACATTGAGAAGGAAGACAGTGTAACAGAAACAGGGATTGCCTACAAACTGACTCAAGAAACTAATGTACATAAAAATAGGAAGTAACTTAGAAAACACAATGCTAAATGGACAGATCTGAGTAAAAGTACAATTTTATGTAAGAAGAAATCGATGAAAAAAATTTTGTTGTTTTGGTTTTTTGAGACAATGTCTCATTCTATAGTTTAGGTTGCTCTTGATTTGCCTAAGTAGAACTCCTGAAGAACAGGTATAGGGAAAGACTTTATGAATGAAACCCAATCACACAGGAAATACTACACAGAATTAATAACTGGGATCTCATTGGATTAAAAAGGTTTTACAAAGCAAAAGAAACCACCAATAGAGTTAAGAGACCAACCATAGAATGGGGAAAATATTTTGCCAGCTATTTCCCAAAGGACTAATATCTAAAATAAATAAAGAATTCAAAAAAATCAGACCCACCCAATTTAAAGATACGATCCAAAAATGGGCATCTGAAATGAGACTCTTCTCAGATGCAGTATAAATAGTAAGAGAATATATAAAAAAAAGTTCAACATCACTAGTCATTGAAGAGATGCAAATTAAAACAAGCATGAGATTCTATCTCACTCCAGAAAGAATGGCTATTATCAAGAAATCAGTCGACTGTGGTAGCACATTCTGGTAGCCCCAACACTTAAGGAGGCTGAGGCAGGAGAATCACTGCAAGTTTGAGGCTGGCCTGGACTACACAGTGAGTTCAAGGCCAGCCTGAACTACATAGGGAAATCCTATCTCAAAAACAAACAAAAGAAAATAAAGAAAAAAATCAACGAGTAACAAATGCTAGCCGGGATATAGGGAAAAAGGAATCCTTCTCCACTGTTGGTGGGAGGGTAGATTAGTGCAAACAATGTGGAAATTGGTGTGGTGATTTCTTAAAAAACTAAAACTAGAGGCTCCATTTGACCCAACTATTCCTCTTCTTTGTATTTTCCCAAAAGAATTAAAAACTTCATGCCACAGTGATATAGGCACAGTCATGTTCATAGCACCACAATTCCTAATTGCTAAATCTTGGGAAAAGCCCAAGTGCCCATCAACTGATAAACAGATAAAGAAGAGGTAGGGTTTTTAATACAACGGAGTACTATTTAGAAGGATAAACTTGAGACATTTCTGAGTAACTAGATACACCTTCAGATCATACTCAAGTGAAATAAATGAGACACGTGTTTAAATGTGGCATTGTTTCTCCTACGTGAAAAACCAAAAGGGTAAATAAGAACCAAAATGTATAACGAATACTGGGAAATAGAAAGAAAATGTAAAAAATGGGAAGGCAAACAAAGGAGTGAAAAAGAAAAAATAGAGAATAGATGGAAAAATGGAAACAAAGCTTTTGTAGATAAAGAAGGGAAGAAAGGTAGAAGGGTGGGGAGGAGATAGGAAACAAAGAGGAATCAAGATATATTATGTGCAGGTCCAAATTCTCTATGATGAATGTGATCCTTATGCATCTCTAAAGTGTAACAATAAAATTAATTTTTAAAAACATGTAAACTGGGCATGGTAGTGTACATCTATAATCCTAGCATTCAGAAAGCTGAGACAGAAGATTGCCATGAGTTCAAGGTCAGCCTGAACGACAATGAGATTCTCAAAAAATAAATAAATAAAACACTGTAAATCCCACCAACTACTGTCTTTCAGTTTAAAATTTGAGCAGAACTTCTAAGAAAGGCTGAAAAGACATTCCAAGCAATGTGTTACTTATAAAAATGAAAAATTATAAGCAACATGTATGTTCAAAACAAAGAGTTAACTATAAGTCGGGGATTTAGCTCAGTGGCATAGCACCTGCTTGGTAAGTGTGAGGTTGTGAATTTGATCCTTGGTACAAAAAAAAAAAAGAGTTAACTATGATATAAACTATTCAATATATTTGGCAACAAAAATGACAAAAGTGCAAGTTACATTTAAAAAATAAGACCATGCAGTATAATTCTGAAATTTTTGAAAGGTAAAGTAGAAAAATTGCATTTATTATGACTTTACTCAAATAAATACAGAAATTAAAAAGTGATCACAAATCCTGTTGTGGAAAACAGGCCAAACACAGAAAGAAACAGCATCAAGAAGATTTAGGAGGCATTACACAGCAAGGCTATCCGTTACACAAAGGCAGTAAAGAACACCTCACATTACATTGAAAGGCACCAGCCACACAAAGGCAATAAAAAACAGAGGTCACCCAAAGAAAGGAATGTTCTGTTACCTGGTTTGCCTGGATATGTCCACTGAGTTTTGGCGGGCATTCTTGGTGGACTTTCAGGCAGGCTTTTGTTTAAAATCTTAAATTCCCCTTCAGGATTACGGAAGACTGATGAGCTTCATGGTCAGGATGATTAATTCCACTTTCTACCTCTGTTAGTGACTGCTGCTGCTTCTCTAGTGTTACTAAAAGAACGAGATTTGTTGGCATGCTTTTATAACCACCCACCAACTTCCTTGCAAAACTTTTGCTAGTATTGTCAAATAATATTTTAAATTTTCCAGATTTATAAAATATAATTTTCTCACTGGGCATAATAGACTCAGAGAACTATAGTATAGTCATTAGTACCTAGTAGCTGTAACCTGCAGACCAACTAGAAGAAAACCATTTCCTTCTTCACTTTTGGTCTACAGAAAATGTGCAAGTTTGCCACATCAAGCAACTCAACACTCTGAATTCCAACTGCATGTCTTATAATTTAATACAAATGACACTAAAAGGAAGTTGTACAAACTCCACATACTAAGTGATCAGTACAAGACTGACCACTCTCTCTAGATGCCAAAAGCAAGTAGTAGCTCCCCAGATTACTCACATTTCTGCCCAACTTGCCTACAAATCAAGGCTCCTACTACCCATTTCAGAGTTAATGTTTGTTGCAATGGTTCAAAGCACCTAGAGGAAGATTTTACTTATGTTTACTATTTTATATTATAAAGGATACAAATGAAGAAAAGTATAAAGGACGAGGTTTGGGGGGACCCCATTATAAGAATCCCTGGCCCAGTGGAATGCAATACTTCCACAAAGTGGGTATGTTCAACATCTCAGAAGCTCTCCAAACTCCATCATTTAAAGTTTCTATGGAGGTTCCATTCTATATAGGCATGACTGGTTAAATCACTGGCCATCAGTGTTTAAATCAATCGCTACGCCCTCTGCATTCCTAAAGGTTGGAAGGTATAGCTATAAGCTCCAAAGCTCATGGCCAAGGGTATAGCTCAGAGGCATGGTACCTGCCTGACAAGCGCAAGGTCCTAAATTCAATTACTGGCTCCAAAATAAACAAATAAATGTTCCAAACCCCTAATCTGCCAGGGATATAGCTCAGTTAGCACAGCGTCTGCCTGGCATGCACAAAGTCCTGAGTTTGATTTCCAATATTAAAAAATAAAATAAAATAAAATAAATAAAATAAATAAAATAAAATAAAATAAAATAAAATAAGACAAAACAAAACAGCCAGGCATGGTGGCACACTCCTATAATCCCAGCACTCGGGAGGCTGAGGCAGGAGGATCATTGCAAGTTCAAGATCAGCCTGGATTACAAAGTGAGCTCAAGGTCAGCCTGAACTGTATAGTGAGACCTTGTCTCAAAAAGACAATCAATCAATCAATCAATCAATAAATAAATAAATAAAACTGTCTTTCAAACCTCTAATCTTGTTAGTTTCTCTGGCAACCAGTCCCCAACCTGAAGCTACCAAAGAATTACCAAGAGTCTTCTCATTAGCATATATCAAGGGTCAGGTAAAAGACAGTTACTGTGAATAGTAGCTTCTTTTAATCCTTTTATCAGAAAACTCAAAGGTTTTAGGAGCTCTATACCACAAACCAGGAAGATCACATATGTCTTATTGTAATAAAATATCATATCAACAGTTAAAATTATGAAACAAAGAATATATATAATATTCAAAATATTTACTTCACATAAGAACACATATCTGAATATACAGAATATGCTAGATTGCTGTTAATGTTTAAATGGATTCATAATATATAAATATCAGATCAACAAAAAGCAGCATTAATCTGATAATGATATCAGATTAATTGATATCAGAATCAAACATAGTTTGAGATAAAACATCTTACTGGTAAAAAAAAAAGCTATCCTTGATTACTATATGCAATATCTTAAAATGAAAATCAGTTTTTAATCAACTGAATCTTCTTTGAAATAAATAAATGATCTACTTTTAGATTACGTACTGAACATAATTTAAATAATCTATGTCAGAATCACAATCACACCACTATGTAAAAAACAGTTGTCAGAATCAAAATGAAGTCACTTGTGTCAACCCTAAGAGATTAAATAAATACAGCCAGGAGGACTAGAAGGAAAGGTTATCACACACAACTGCCTAGTGGTAATGGTCACAAAGACTGCTAGCACCATAACCTTGCACAAAGGCCACCATAGCCTCATACAAAAACCACCTCTGCAAGAACATTTGCCTAGCCACTCCTCGTTCAACCTTGGGCTGCCTCCACACATTATTAATCCTTGGAGCCAAGGTTTACTGTTTCAAAGTATTTTATGTTCCCGTCCTCATTTTTGCCTTTGAAAATTTTACTTTGCCTCAACCTCCTTAAATATGTTCATAGTTTACTATGACACACATATTCCCATTGCAAAGTTATTCTGTCAAGATTTCTTTGAAGACTCTTTCTAATCATCATTTAGATTGGAAACTAAAATCAAAAAAAAAGTAGCTATGTCTTCCAACTGTGAAAATTTAGAATATAAAATTGTAAGATTTCAGAAGCAACATAGGAGAAAGGCAACATAAAGATTAGGTATAGTTATGACTTTTATTTTTAGGCATAACACTTAAGCCATGGCCTATGAAGAACAAAAGAAATGGTAAGGAAAATTTTAAAGAAAACAACCCAATTTAAAAATGGGCAAATGGACACTTCACCAAAAAAGATATACATGTAGCAAATAAGCATAGGAAAAGATGATTGGGGAGGGTGTGATGGCACACCCCTGAAGCCCCAGCACTCCTGTAATCCCAGCACTCTGGAGGCTGAGGCAGGAGGATCACCTCAAATTCAAAACTATCTTGGGCTACACAGTGAGTTCAAGACCAACTTAAACTACATGATGAGACCCTGTCTCAAAAAATAAACACAAACAAAAAAAGAGTTTGTCTTTGGAGAGCTATAACCAGGGGCCATCTTGAGAGGGGCTTATTGTTTGGGAGTGAGCTACTCTGAGGATCAAAAGTTACAGAACACTTGATCTGTACTTGGGGTACACGTTGCCACAGTGACTTGGTGGGAAACACCAATGAGAGACAAATGTGGAGAGGAGGGAGATTATTTACAGACCCTAGAAGTTTCAGCAGGGGGAAACTTGACCTGTAGAGAACACATTGGTGGGAAATACCACCCTCTGTGGTGAGGAACTAAACTCTTTGCAAATAGTTTTCTGAGGAAGCTGAAGTCTTAAAGTACCAGAATCAAGTTCAGCAGGTTACCTGGTTCTTTTCAAGGAACTCCAACACAGAACTTAGTGGTAAGGCTGCTTTTGCCAATCTCTGACATACTCAGGGATACATTGTGGGTGCACACGCTGGCAGCCTCTGAGGCACAAATACCAAATCACTGATGAAGGCAAACCCATAGGAATAACTCCAGACCTCTCTGCAGAAATCCTAAAGGCCAAAATGACATTGAATAATGTACTTCTCATCCTGAAAAAAAGTAACTGCCAACCCAGAATACTACATACAGCAAAGCTATCCTCAAAATTGAAGAAGAAATGAAGACTTTCTAAGATAAGTATGAACTAAAGAAAATCATGAGTACTAAACCAGTTCTGTAGAAGATATTTAAAGGAATTCTATATACAGAATAGACAAGAATTAGGAAAGAATCAAACATTAGAAGAGTAAAATATGACATGTGTTTCTATAATAACCTTGAATGCAAATGTTCTTTATTCTTTACTTAAAAGACACAGAGACACTGGGTTAAAAAACAAGACCCAACTCTCTGCTACTTGCAAGGAACACACCTCACTACAAAAGACATGCACAACCAAAAGTAAAAGAATGGAAAAATAGGCCAAGTAAATGGAACTTGAAAGCAAACAGAAGTACCTACATTTATATCTAATAAACCAGACTTCAAAATAAAATTAGACCATGACAAAGAATGCCACTACATATTGGTAATGGGAACATCCTCCCAAGAAGGTATAATTGTAAATATATATGTACCAAACATAGTGTACCCAATTTCACAAAACAAACAATTCAACATAAAGGGACGCATAGGTCCCAATACAATAACATGGATGAGTTCAATATTCCAGTCTTACAGTCATCCAGCCTGGAGGGAAAAAAGAAGAGTGAGAGAAACATCAGAGTTAAACTATAAGACAGATCAAGCAGACTTAATAAATATCTACAGAACATTTCACCCAACAACTAGAAAATGCACATTCTTCTCAGCAGCTCATAGAATGTTCTCTAAAACAGATCTTATTTTAAGCCACAAAGCAAGTCCTAACATATACCAAAAAATAATCTCTTTCATTTTATCACATCACAATGGAATGAAACTAGAACCTAACATTAAGGCCACATGTGGTGATGCTTGCCTGTAATGCTAGCACTCAGGAGCTGAGGAATGAGGACAGTCAAGAGTCTGAGGCCTACCTAGACTACATTGTGAGTTAAAGGCTAGCCTGAGCTTCATACTAGGACCCTGTCTCAAAAAAAAAAAAAATGTAACAAATCAACATTAACAGAAACTACACACACACACACACACACACACACACACAGAGAGATCGAACGATTTACTTTTGTAGAAGTATGGGTCACTGAAGAAAGCAGAAAGGAGGAAATCTAAAATTTCTAAAACCAAATGAAAATAAAAATATAATATACCAAAAACCTCTGGGATACAGCAAAGGCACTTTTAGAACTGTGAGTGTCTACATCAAAAGTGATCTCAAATAAATATCCTAACGATGTATCTCTAGATTCTGGAAAAACAAGAACAAACCAAAACCATACCAACAGAAAGAAAGAAAGAAGACAAATCAGAGCTCAAATCAATGAGATGGACTAAAAGAACAATTTGTAGGATAAAACACAGAGCTGGTCCTTTGGAAAGATAAACAAGATGCCAAGTCCTTAGCCAAACTAACCAGAAGAAAAAGCAAACTCCAAATCAATACAAATGATGAAAAGGAGGATGTCACAACAGATACTATCAAAATCCAAAGGATTATTAGAGATTACTTTGAAAACCTAAATTCTAATAAACTGGAGAATCCAGAAAAAAATGATAAATGTTTGGACATCAATGATCTGCTAAAACTGAACCAAGAAGATGTAAAAACTCTAACAGATCAATAACAAGCAATGAGATAAGCAGTAATAAAGCTGTCTTCCAACAAAGAAAAGCTCAGGACCAGAGAGGGGCTCACTGTTGAATGTTATGGACCTATAAAGAACTGGCACTAATACTCCACAAACTATTCCATGAAAAAGAGAGGAAATAAATACATTCAAACTCATTCTATGAGTCCAACATCACCTTGGTATCAAAACTGAAAAAGTCACCAAAAAAAAGTAAATTACAGACCAATATCCTTGATGAATACAGATGCAAAACTCCTCAATGAAACACTTTCAAGCCAAATTCAATATCACATTTAAAAAACTCATACACCATGATCAAATTGGTTTCATTCCAGGAATATAAAAATAATTCACCATACTCAAAACAATAAACATAACATCATAAAGAGAATTAAGAATAAAATCATAATTATCTCAATTAATGCAGAAAAAGCCTTTGAAAAAATTCAAGCTCTCTTTATAACAAAATCTCTGAATAAATGAAGAGTTGAAGGACCATTCCTCATTTTTTTTAAATACCCATGGCCAACACCATTCTAAATGGAGAAAAATTAACAGCATTTGCTATAAAATCAGGAACAAGGCAAGGATGTTCACTTTCTTCATTCCTGTTCAATATAGTTATTAAAATTTTAGCCAGAGAAATTAGGCAACAGAAGGCACTAAAAGTGATACAAACAAAACAGGAAGAAGTCAAATTATCCTTGAATCGGAAGATATGATCCTATATTTAGAAGACCCTAAAGACTCTAACAGAAGACATTTACAGCTATTAAATAATTTCAACAAAGTAGCAGGACATAAAATGAACATCAAAAAATCAATAGTTTTTCTGTGGCCCTGAAGCAAGGCCAGCAGATGGCTGTAGCTGCTGGTTTCAAACAGGAGCCCAAAGAGAATTCTTTCTGTGGTCTGCTGGCCATTTCAGAACTTTGGAAATGGAATCGTCAATTCATCAGAAAGAAATAGCAGGTGAGTATGGCGGACTTTAGGGGACCTGCACAGTGCAGTTGACTCGGGGTGCCGGGAGAACAAAGAACTCCCTCCCTCTCTGCAGGCAGCTGAGAGTGTGGCAGACTTTCGGCGGCCTGAAGGAGAAAGACCCTGGCACATCGGGACCTGCACTGTGCGGTTGACTTGGGGTGCCGGGAGAACAAGAAACTCTTCCCGTCTCTGGGGGGCAACTGCGATCCTGCCTGCGTGTGGGCTGAGAATCAGACATCTCATGTCATCCTGTCCCCCATCCCCAACTACAAATCTTGTGAAAAAACTGGCTATGGTATTCAGTATGAGCTCTCCATATGCAAAGATAAGGACAACCATTCGGAAGAAAACAAGAGACAGTATGACAGATAGTGAAGATCTCTGGTTGTCTAGCTTTGACATTTGTGCTTTCTTATGTCCCGTTCTGTTATGTTTTGTTATGTTTAATTTTGCTCCCTTTTAAAATAAAATTTAAAAAAATTTTTAAAATCAATAGCTTTTCTGTACATCAATAGTGGACTAGCAGACAAAGAAACAGGGAAAACAATTCCATTCACTATAGCTTCAAAAAGCAAACAAAAAACTACCTAAAGAACAATCAAACCAAGGAAGTAAAAGATATCTGCAATGAAAATACACTAAATAGACCAATTACAAGCAATGCACATGACACTGAAGAAACTGAAGACACCTTTAGACGATGCAAAGACCTCCCATATTCATGGGTGGCAGAATAATGTTGTTATGTGGTCGTACTACTTCAAACCTACAAATTCAATGCAATCCCCACCGAAACAGTTCCAATGACATTCTTCACAAAACTAGAAAAAATACTAAAATGCATTTGGAAACACAAAAGACCCAGAATAGCCAAAGCAATCTTAACCAACAAGAGCGAAGATGAAGGCATCACAACTCTCAAATTCAAATTATACTATAGAGCCACAAATATGGCATGATAGTGACACAGAAATGGACACACTGAACAATAGAACAGAATAAAAGATGTAGAAGCAGATTCATGCACCTAAGACATCTAACTCCCGACAAGGAAGTCAAAAATATATAGTAGAGAAGAGATAACCATGGTCAGGTATAGAGGTGCTCACCTACAATCTCATGACTCAGGAGGCTGAGGCAGGAGGATCACCATAAATTCAAGACTGGGCTATGTAGTGAGTTCAAGGCCAGCCTGAGATATATAGTGAGACCCTGTCTCAAAAAATAAAAACAAAACAAAACAAAAGGAAAGATAGCCTCTTTAACAAATGGTGCTTGGAAAACTGGACATCCACTTGTAGAAGACTGAAACTAGATCCCCATTCCCTACCCAATCAAAAATCAACTCCAAAAGGATCAAATATCTAGGTATAAGACCTAGAACTTGGAAACTCCTAAAGGAAAACACAGGGAAAATACTTCAAGCAATAGATAAACACTTCTTGAACAGGACTCCAACAGCAAACTCTTCATATGAGTTTGTATTTTTCCTTCAACAGTTTGGAGATCTTTAAATATCAGCACTTTAAGAACTACTTTTGTTGTTATATTTTTAATAACTACATTATATTCTATCACATAGATTATCAAAGTTTATTCAACTGGTCCCCTAATAAAAGACATTTAGTTCTCTTTCAATTTTGCTACTATAAACAATGCTGCAAGTAACATGCTTGTAACATATCTCTGAATTGGTCATTAAGGAACTTTCTAGCAGCATTTCAGAGAGGAACTACAATTTTTGTGCTCAGATACACACTCACTAGTAGTATTTGAGAGTGCTGTTTTTCTAACACTCTTTGGCCAACAAATACTGTCAAAGAATAGAAGCATCCTAATTTTACACCCTCACAACCAGACTCGGCAGTTGTTACTTAGCAGGGTTTTTGCTTGATATTGTTTTTATCAGTGCATACTAATTTTACAAAATATTAGGCTTCTTTATCTGATAGTCTCTATTCTACTTTCATGTCAGTGTGCATGTCAGTGCGCATATATGGACATTCCCCAAATTAGAGAAAACACTGCATTTGTCTTTCTGAGTCTGGCTTACTTTGCTGAACATGTTATTTCCCATTTTCCGGAAAATAACATAATTTTATTCCTCTGTATGGATGAATAATGCTTTACTATGGATGTTCACAGTTTCATTTTTCATTCACCCACTGACAGGTACCTTGACTCATTCCACATCTCGGCTACTGTGAATTACGCTGCAGTAAATTACACCAGTGGGTAGGAATCTCTGTGGCATTCTGACTTTAATTCTACCAGCAGTGTAGAGGGGTTCTTTTTTCCCTGCATCTTCGCCTGTTTTTTAAATTTTTTCCATACTCTTTATTAGTGTACATATATATATATATATATATATATATATATATACACACACACACACACACTGACTATAGA